>VWZD01000216.1:320548-420899 GCA_013396695.1 Sakesphorus luctuosus
TGCCCTGAGAGAGCTTTCTCTTTGCTTCAGAATTCATTTTTCCCACCTTGAAACCTGATACACATGTATTGCTTTTCAGGAGTATGTAAAAGCAAACTCATTAAAACTTTGTTAAAAAAAACTTCTGAGTGTCACACTTCCCAGAGGTTGGGCTGTCTAACAACAGATTTCATGACTAGCATAGGAATAAAAATGCGTTCAATCTTTCAAGAGTGTTAGAATTGTCTCTAAACCCCCACTCCCCCCCAATACTTCAAAATGCTTTTGTATCTTCACATACATAAACTTTGCAGTTAGGTAATTAAAAAATTATTCAGCTTATACATACAAACCAGAGCAACACACTGGCATTCGCTTCTCTATTAGTCATATACAACCTTTCTACCAATTATAAGCCAGTGACGGAACACTGGTTGATGGAGTATAGATGCAAAACCAGTTAGGTACTAGTTTAAAACCATGAAACCAAGGCACTGAAAACCACATTAATAAAGCTATGAGATATTTGCATGTAAAATATCAAACAGAAGTGGCGAATATCTAATTAAGAAATGTATTTGTATGAAAAGAGCTTAAAAATTAGAAATAGCCAACTCTGATTTATAAAATGGATAAATTAATAAGTATGACAACAGGTGGATAGGGTTTCCATTTGTAAACATGAAGAAGAAAAGAGTTGTTTTGATTTATAACAGACAATGCGTTTCTATCACAATTTTGGTTCTGATTTTAATTTTACAACATAAAATAGTAGCTGTCACCTGTGTGTATACACATGCATATGCATATAGGTATATATATTCATAAATAAAAAATCTGAGTCATGTCATATGAAGCTGAACCAGCTTACAATCTTGGAAATCTGGTTTTCAGAGTTAAAATAAAGGCTTATTTCTCACATGCACAATGGTGCTAAAAATAAAGTAGCTCCTGTGAACGTACAAATCTTCCTTGTGTTTAGGATAAAAGCCTTCAAGTTCACTTCAGAATAGAGTTCAGTAGAAAACCTTGTCTATGCTTCACACTCACTGTCGTAAGACTGCTTTGTAAAAAACAAGCAAGCATAAAGAGTATGAAATTTGGCCTTTTTAAGCCTCTGGCAGGATGTCATGCTTACATCAGTTGTCAGAAGGAAACAAAACTCTACTGAAAACTATTAAATGCTTTCTACAAACTCCTAGTCAAAGGGCAGTATGCACACAAGCTCCATACCCTGCAGTTACTGCTCTTTTCCCTATCATTTATGTAAGTAACAACATGGATTCTCCATTACCACTGACTCATCAGGCCTTGATTATGCAAACTGGTCTCCCACAGACAGATGCATGCACCTGTAGCCTCAATGATTTTAATGTGCTTTTACAACAGAATAAGCATCTTTTATCAGAAAAAAAGCTACCAGCTGGGTGTTAGTTAAAAAGACAGCAAGTATGAATTACCAAGCCCATGGCAGATCCCAAGTCATTAAATAGATATCAAAAATCCAATTTATTTTCTCAAAATGCAGAAGTCCCTTAAAATGCTGCTTTTCAAAAACTCACCATATACATATATATTTATTTTAAATCAACCATCACAACTTGAATCCCTATAAACCCCGAGACACTGGAATAATTATCCTGAAAAATAATTAAGTAGGTTTCTTTTCTAATGTCTCTGAAGTTGTAAGATAAGCACATGTACCAAGAATTTCTCTTCACTATCAAAGAGGGAAGGTGAAACTGCTGATAATCGCCCAGTATTTTAAAAGCCCACAGTTGCATGCATACCATATTGATAACACTGTCATGGCAGAAATGCAAACAATCTGCATCAGAGTCATTTATTTTGTTGACACATTTTGCTGATTCCAAAGTACTCACGAATTCAGTAAGACACAAAAAGCTGGGCTTCTAATTCCTAAACCAATTTCAAAACATTCTGATGGTATCAAAGCAAACCGAATGGTACTCTTGGAACTATAACTGTCATAAATTATTTTTATCTTTAATATATTCACTGTTTAGTACTTCTATCTATTCTTTTATGATTTGTGAGTTTGGTATTATCAGAAAATTAAGTAATAAAATGCTCAGAGTAAGACTGATGAAGAGTAGAAACAGGTACAGTATCTTTGTCTGTCCAGACTGTTTGCTCTACTCTACCATGGCGATAATTTCTTTTCCCTCTTAGTTTGCATTATTCTTCTTTGAAATATACCACAGCATACCAGGAAGTCATCTGAGCTGAGGTTTTTTTCCCTCTATGTTCCACAGAATCACAGAATGGTTTGGGTTTGAAGGGACCTTAAGGATCATTCAGTTCCAACCCTCCTGTCATGGGCAGAGACACTTTCCACTAGACCAAGTTGCTCAGAGCCCCATCCAGACTGGCCTTACACACTTCCAGGGATGGGGCATCCACAGCTCCTTTGGGCAACCTGCACCAGTGCCTCACCACCCTCCCAGCTAAGAATTTCTTCCTGGTATCTAATCTAAACCTGCCCTCTTTCAATTTAAAGCCATTCCCCACTGTCCTATCACTACACTATCACTGCCCTTGTAAATCAAATCTCTCCCAGCTCTCTTGTTGCCCCTCCTTCAGGTAGTGGAAGCCTTCTCTTCTCCAGGCTGAATAACCCCAACTCTCTCTAGTGTGTCTTCAAAGGAGAGGTGCTCCAGCCCTCCAATCATTTTTATGGCCTCCTCTGGACTCATTCCAACAGTTGTTTCTTTCATTCCAAACACCATGGAAAAATACTTATTTTTCAGATTTGTAACAACTCTACAACAATGCTCTTTTCCAAACATGGTTTAAAACGTACCAATCTGTAAACTCAAAAACCAGAAAATAAAATCTCATTACGCACCAAACAAAACCAAAACACAAAGATGCACTTCAAAAAACTCCCAAGCAACTGAATGTTGATTCATACTGTAAAAATTTAATGGATAAAAAATATTCTGAATAAAGTACCATTCATGGTATACTCACAAAATTTGGCAAATATTCCTTGTCTGAAGAAGACCAAGTAGTCACTACATGCAAAAATGCGAAGAATGCATTTCAAATAAGCTCACACTGATTTCTAAAATCCACTTAAAGCACTTTGAACAGGATGTTCACAAATACTTTCTAATAAGTCCTATAATTTAAAGAGTTTATATGTACTGGTGGAGAAGAAAAATATGTTCACAACTGAGTTTCAGTAAGTCTGAGAGCAGCATAACTATTTCCAAGCTATAGCAAAAGAAAGAGGAACATTTACTGTCCCTATTTAGACAGTTTTTAAATTATGTATCTGGCAAACCTTTACAGTACATAACAAAGAAAAATATCAAACTCCTGTTTATAAAAAATACATACTATTTTACTTTGCAAATCAAAAATCTTCTCCAAAAGTACAATCCCACAACTTGTAAATTTAATACATATACTGTAAGTATTCTGAAAAATCTCTATTTACATTAAGGAAAGCATGAAGAAAGAAGAACAAAATGTTTTAAAATACATAGTAGTTGTATGTCTAACAGTTTCATATCAGTTGCAAAATATTTAATGATCTGAAAACAATCTTACAGTAAGTCTGATTGGCAAGGACCAATGTCATCTGCCTCATGCTCAAGACAGGGTTAGCTTCCAAGTTACATCAGGTTGCTCCCAGGCACATCTCGTTAATTTCTAAATGCCTCTAACCATGGAGACTCCACAACTTCCCAGCCCACTCTTGTCCTTCGCTTTTCATTTTTTCAACATGAACCTCTGAGCAACGTGGCTTCATCTTCTCCATAACCTGCCGTTAGAGAGTAGTAAACAGCAGCAGAGTATTATCCAGCCTTCTCTTATTTGGACAGAGGAAACCCAGTTCTCTCTCTCTCTTTGTTTCTGTGCCATGTTCTCCAATTGCCTCACTGTCTTGAAAGCCCTCTACTGGACTTGCTCCAGTGCACCCATGTCTTTATTGAACTGGGGAGTCCAAAACAAGACAGAGTACTACAAATGCAGTCTCACAAATGCCGAATAGAGGCAAAGACTTACCTACTGCACTGCAACTTGGCTATCACATCACCTAGTCATCTTTGCCACAAGGGCTATAACTGCTGCCCCAATTTCAGTTTTGCCTTCCAGTGCCCTGAGGCCCAGTTTGCTTAAGTAGTCCCTAACTTCAACTTTCTCATCTAACTTTCCTGCACTCTGCCATGAGAAAAGCCCGAGAGCAGACCTTGCCAATCAAGACCAGAGCAAAGGCAGCAGTGTACCCTCAGCCCTTTTGCATCTTATTCACTGTCTACTGTGGCATCAGCATTGCACCATTTCTTCAACTCCTCTTTCCATTACCAAGGTACCTAGAGACATCATTGACTTACCTGCAACTCCAGCTGAGTTTTGGCTTTCTTAACTCCTTCTCTCTACACTCAAAAATTGTTCTTATGTTCTCCATGGAGGTCTGTCACTGTTAACAGCTTCCATACATTTCATTGCTTGGGTGAGTCGACCTAAAAATTTCGCATTCAAGCAAGCTGAACCAGTCTGCCATATCTGCTTGTCTTCTTGCATAGGGAAAAGTATGTCCTCATGCATTTTGAGGAGGCTGTTCTTGAAGATCAATCAGCTGCCCTGCACCTCTCTGCAGTTCAAGGGACCTATCATGGGATACTACCTTTGTTCCTTGAAAAAGCCAAAGCTAGCAATTCTGAAGTCCAGTGTCATTCCTCCACTGCCTACTTCTCTCACTCCTCTCAGATTCTACCACCTCACAGTTGTTTTAGCTGGGGGAGGGGGGCATCAGTCCTCCATTTCCACATTCACAAGTTGCAAGAAATCAACACTATATGGCCAAATAGGAATAAAATATCTATCCAAATGTAAATTAGGACAGAGAAGTACATGGGAGATAAGAAAATTTTAAAGACATGGTATTTGGGAGCTTTTCTTGATCTCACTTAAAGATAGGAGTAGATCTTTAACAGAGAGGATGATCATTCTGACAGCTGACACAAGCAACTGGAAAGACTAAGGCAGCAGCTAGTTCAAACAAAATGAACAGGGTCTATAAAATATACAAGGCCACATTTAGATTCCAATTTGCAAGCATATAGATAATTTTAGGATGATATGAGGCAAAGCTTTTAAAAATCTGGAGAAATGAGTAGCTAAAGTAGAATAATCATCTGACAGATGGAGATTGCCCAAGGCTGCCACTTGAACATATAAAAAGATGAGGCTGAGTTAATTTCTGAAATCCAACATTAGAAATTCCAAGAGCATTCTTATATTAGTAGTGGAAGGTACAACATTATGCTCAGTGTACCAGAGTATAAATAGAAGTTAGATTCAAAGCCTTAGTTTGAAAATAGTTTTTAAAACTTGAAATCTCACAAGAAGATTTCAAATAGCCTCATATAAGCAATGTAGCATAAATATTTCCAGCACAGCACCTAGGTAAAATGTCTGTCTACCACTTTGCATTGCAATGCCAATGGTGGCAGTTGCATGTGCATATTTCTATCACGGTGGTATTTGGGCTGCCCCTTCCTGTGCCTCCACACTGCATCCTCTTCAATCCGTCTGCACAACAGCGCCCCTACATCTCTTCAAAACTAGTAAGATCTACCCTGGTAACAGTTGAATGTCTGAAGGTAATAGCTAACAAATTACTCTTTTACGTTCACTTGCAACTCTCACAGTTCCACAAAAAAGTAAGGCACTTCAAAGCGCACATGCTTCCTTTAGTAACAGTACAGCCATAAATGCACTTAGTATATTCACACCTACACTCCTCCTGCTGTCATCCCCACACTGCACATCTTTGCCTCTATTTGCAATATCTTATCCTTGTTTGTTGCACTATTGCTGTGCAATGTTATCTGCATTCTGTCTCGTGACTCCACTGTACTCAACAGCAGTGCAGCCCCAATACTGACTGTGATCTATGGAGACCAGAGGAATATGCAATTATTATTTTTACTGCCAGGGTACTATTTGTAAAAGTCCCTTTCTGGGACAGATGGCATGTGTAACAACAAGTCTGTGCTCTTTGATAATGGACATTCTGCACGCAGGTGAGAAGGCAAAATTGCTCACAGTCCAAACCAACAATTTCTGCATCACATAAAAGAGGGAATGGAAAGAAAGCAGGTGGCAACAATATATAGGCCAAAATCATCATGTAAGTTCTGCTGATCTTGGCTGATTCAATTAACTTGCATGACTTTTCAGCCAGTTACCATTTTTTTCAAACCAGAAGAGTGAGGAAGACTAGCTCATAAACAAGGTAAGTGATCCTGTGAGAGGCAACATGGCCATATGAGAGCAAATCAAGAAGAGCACAGCCATTTTAAATGAGTTGCAGATTTCCTTCACCCCTAGTCCTTTCTAGTTTACAAACTAAAAGGACAAGATCTGTTCTAAAGAACTACTACACATGCCTGTAGTTGTGACATCTGTATCTTGTTTTTGATTTGTAGCTACCAAAGTATCCAAAAATTTAAGCCCCCACTGTCCTTGAATGTACTGTATTTTATCTCCCATCTTTTATTACTTGATAATGTCCAAGCTAAACAGAACTTTGCCTGAGTGTTTTTTCCCCTCACAGTCTAATTAATCACAGAGGCAGTAAAAAAGGCAATACAGACTTGACACTAACAAATAGTTTGTGTCTACTTCAGATTACTACCTTTTTTAGAGAGGACTACATCTTAGAAGATGAGTAAAATCCTTGATGCTTTCCAATACTTCAAGGTACTAGATAAAAGGTACATTATCCTGTGATTTGAAACAGTATTGGATTGAGTCAGCTAAGATACTACTTCAAAACCAGCAAAACCAAAACTTTGCTTGTAATTTGATTTTAGCATCTCTGATTCAGATAAAATTAAGAGACTTGCATGGCTAATTAAAAATCTGTAAAAGGAAGCATGGACATTTAAGAAATTCTGATTACGGAAGCTACCAGAAATCTGGCTCTATGTGACATTTTCAGTTGATATTTGTGACATTTAAATAAGACTCAGAGTTAGTTTAGGGTTTTTTTATTTTTTTAAAGAAATATTCTTAGAGTCAGGCATTTTGAGAAAAAGCACCTCTACTATTTAAAGGAAGTCTTCCCTCTAATGTAAGTGAGATATTGCGCACAGCAATTAAATCTCCTCCACATTCTCTTCTGATAAGGTTGTTTAACTTGTAGGTCATTTGGAAATGCAGTTAATGTGCCTGAGTCTCTCTGATTTTATTTTCTGTGAGTATTACAATTTAGGAAAAATACAGGGTACTGCTATATAATCAAAAGGGCTGCACTTTGCATTGCTCAGGTGAGAACATCACCCTAGTAAACCTGAAATGAAAAAGAAGTGCTGAGAAGTGGGGGTTTGTTTCTTGTGGAGTTTTTTGGGTTTGTTTTGTTTTTAACTTTTTTTAACTAAACGTAACTATATTGATGCAAAGAGAAGAGACTGAGTGACAGCATAAACTGAAATTCTCGCAAACACAACATAAAAGGAGTTAAATTAACCACCAACTTGATCTTGGAAAGGCTGGACTCTGACAATACACATGGGGCAATTACTAAGGCTCAGCTGATAAGCTGTAACTCATGCAATTTCTTTCAAATATGTGCACTGAACAGGAGTGTCAGTATTAGGTCACTGAGGTTATAGAAACCCTGTCTTTCTGAGGGATGCAGTAGTATCTCTTTTCTTTATTTTGTTCTTTGTTATGAAATCATCTTTATAGGGCTTATTCTAAAGGTACTTCAGAGATCATAAGCCCAATCCTTCTTCTTAATTCAATGGAAAAACTGCCTCAATATCAATAGTGAAATAACTGAAACCTAGATAAAAACAACTGGTCATTCATCCGCAACTGAACTACATCTGGGGTAAAACAGCAGCTATTTTGCAGTTAACATTTCTACTGTAGACTGATCTATGGATGGCAATGCTCAAGTGAACCCACAGGGGAATTTATGTAGATGGAAAATAATCATATTGTCTAAAATCTGGCAAACTCCCTAGAGGTAACTCCTTTGTTCAGATGAAAAATGCACAAGATTGTTTACAATTGTTCAGGATCTCAATTACATACATAGCTAAAAGACATGTCCAACAGCTGACAGAGCTCGAATCTCATGCTGCT
Source organism: Sakesphorus luctuosus (assembly GCA_013396695.1). Lineage (NCBI taxonomy): Eukaryota > Metazoa > Chordata > Aves > Passeriformes > Thamnophilidae > Sakesphorus > Sakesphorus luctuosus. Next base: position 328,661 of record VWZD01000216.1, read on the forward strand.
GAATAAATAATGCTCCTATATGTTTTTTTCACTATTTGAGTGAGCAGGTAACTATAGATACAAGGGCCCCATGGTTCGACTTTTGCAATACAGGTTCAGTCTGTATCACTACTGCCCAGGCTGTAACTGTGATAAGATCACACGTAATTGTAAGACAGGTTTAGTTATGTCAGCATTTCAAGATTTAAAGATGAGCCTGTAAATCAGAACAGAGGAACTGAAAATTACAGACAATCCCTGTTCCCATTGCTTCAAGCTGTTAAGTATTTGAGATCAATACTTAAATTTCAGCTTCTCATTTGTCAGTAAGAGATCAATACAAAGGCATACTTTCTATTTCCATAAATATTACTTGCTTAACTGTGCCAAAACAACACAGAAATTCTGTTGCAGTACTTCAGCCACATCTGTATTACTCTGCTGCCAAATGCCTGACAAATTTACCGTCTGAATAGCAGATCACAAAGGGTCACGAACAGAGGCACAGGGTCCAGTTGGAGGCCTATCACTAGTGGTGTTCCCCAAGGTTCAGTACTGGGCCTTGTATTGTTAAACTTATTTATCAATGACTTGGATGAAGGGGCAGATGCCTCCTCAGCAAGTCCATTGACAACACTGAGCTGGGAGGAGTGGTCAGTATCTTAGAAGGTTGTGCAGCCCTTTAGAAGAACCTTGACAGGTTGAAGAGATGGGCAAAGAGGAACCATCTGAAGATAACAAAGGCAAATGCACTGTCCTGCAGCTGGGGAGGAATAACCCCAGGCACCAGAACAGGCTGGGAGCTGACCTGCTGGAACACAGCTCCATGGAGAAGCATCTGAGGGTCCTGGTGGACAAGCTGCCAGCAGTGGCCCTGGGGCCAAGAAGGACAATGGTATTCTGGGGTGCATTAGGAAGAGCATTGCCAGTAGGTCGAGGGAGATGATCCTGTCCCTCTATTCAGCCCTGGTGAAGACATATCTCTAGTGCTGTGTCCACTTCTGGGCTCCTCAGTACCAGACATGCAGCTCCCAGTGTGTCCAGAGGAGGGCTACGAAGATGATGAAGGAACTGGAGCATCTCTCTTATAAGGATAGGCTGAGGGAGCTGGGCCTGTTCAGTCTTGAGAAGAGACTGAACTGAGAGGGGTCCTCAACAATGTCTGTAAGTATCTGAAGGGAGGGTGTCAAGAGGATGGAGCCAGGCTCTTCTCAGCAGTGCTGAGCAATAGAACAAGTGGCAACAGGCAGAAACTGATGCACAGGAAGTTCCACCTGTACATGAGGAAGAACTTTTCTGTGCGGGTGACCATGCTCTGGAACAGGCTGCCCAGAGGGGTTGTGGAGTCTCCCTCACTGGAGATACTCTAGAACAGTCTGGGCACAATCCTGTGCAATGTGCTCTGGGATGACCCTGCTTGAACAGGGAGGTTGGACAAGATGACCCACTGTGGTCCCTCCCAACCTTACTCATTCTGTAATGCTGTGATTTCAGATTACTGAAGAAAACTTCTTTTACCTAAAAAGCTGAAACCAGTATCAATGTTTACTTTTAATCTCAGTGTGGTGCAAGGAGGCAGGAAGCCTAATGTTGTCATGTTAGAATTGCCAGTAGCAAGACATTCAGTTCATCAAAACAGAGTTTTTAGTTATACCACAAATCAACCATTTTATTATGGCAGTGCTCAGAACTCAGGAACTGTCTTTATACAGCCTAAAATTAAAGATGATTCTTTTAAAACTCCAGCAAACAACTTGAAAATCTGTATAATTCTGATGTTTCTTCAAATAAGTTCTGATTTTACTCAAATTACCAAATGAACCAGGCAAACCTGGAGTACTTCATTCACTGTTTGTGTTTCATTGGGCAGAAGCTACTGTTTCATAGGTCATTATTTAAGATAAACATCCCTCTCCCAACAATGGTAAGTTATTATTTTCCACCTCATACTTCAATAATTTTTCTTTTTGTTGGATGAATGCACTTACGTTATCAGTAGCAGTCAACTGTCATGTGAGACGAACTGAAACTTATCTGGAAGAACTGTACTCCATTCACCAAATATCAGATTTCAAGGATTTTTTTTAATACACGTGAGAGCAGCATAAACACTGACATATTTAAATATTACATTATTTACAGACTAATTCAAGCAGTTATTTCCACAATATGAGCAATGCACTTATTTTCACATAGCTGAAATATGATAGAACTTTTCCAAAAGTCAGCATTTCCAATTTCACAATGGATTAACCACTCTTTAGTAACTTGCTACCAATTGCTATTAACTTTTTAGAAATAGTTTTTTTGCTGGCTCATATTTTAGAACCTTTTCATGTTCCAATCACATGATCTATGATGTAATATATTAAACATAACGCAATAGCAGTGACAGTTTTGTATTTGAAATCAACTAATCAACTACTAATTTATTAATGTGAAATAAAAAAGTGTTGCATTCTGCTTCTGAATCACAGGCTGCTACTGTATATTTCTAAACTACAGCAGAAGTCAAAAGAATATTGTAATAAAAATAATATTCTTATCAAATAATGGGTAATTAAAAAAAAGTTTTACAAAAATTTTTCACATTACCTTATCCTATGACTTAAATAATATGTCCAACAAGCATAAAATGTTTGTAGTGAGCTGATTCTCTGAAGTAAAACTCACAAAAATTCCTGTCTATTCTGTGAAATGCTATGTTGTTACTGAGGACTTAATTTTGCATTTTCAAACACAAAAATTTGAACATATAATTTCACGCTCATGAAATGCTGAGAAGTTATCAGTTGAGTATATTTTCCAGAATAAACCCCATATCCTTAAGATTCTCTCTATTCACCAAATATATTCATTAACATGACATGCAGATGTCTAAAAGTTAAATGGGCCATTATTAGCACTCTGGAATATGCAAGCAATATATGAATTAATTGTTTAATCATATTAAGTTGCCCGTGGCACTACGAAAAAGAAAAGCTAAATGCCAGTATTTTACACTGTCAATTGAAATGAGTCCCAGATGTTAAAAGACTAAGCAACTTAAAAATCAATTAACTTCATTTTGAACAAAATCTTTTCCAAAGCAAGTTTTAGTCTAGAGATTCAATCTTCTACTTCCCCTCCCTGGCACAAGGGAACATGGAAATTGCCCATATTTAATATGTGCAGTGACTGAACCAGGCAAACAGTATGTAGAACTAACATAAAGATTTTCATGTCTTCTGCCTTTAGAACTCACTGTTTCTGATTAAGATTTTAATGGATTTTAAAGACAATACCAAAGAATACCTAACAAGTAAAAATGTCAGGCTTTATTTTTCTCCAGGAAAACAAGTGCTGTTTGTCCCTGTGCATGATTTCACAATAGAAGAAAGTTTCGGTTGTCATTATTTTGCATAAAATCAATTAAAAATAATTATTTTATATAAGAACTTAAGCTAATACAGCCTGCCTACTCACAAAAACATACGGACTAGTGCCAAATCCAAATGAAACTTTTTTCAGCAATTTTATAAAACTTAATTTAAGAATGAGAAAATTCACATTATAAACATCTGCCATTGTTTTCAATGCAACACTAATTGCAACAGTTGCTTGTATTTTGAATGAACAAATTTTAGAGAATATAGAAAGGCTTAGCCCCAGGAAGTGTCAAGAAATATCACAGGAGAGATTAATGGGTAAGGGACATTCACACAAGTGTTACACATTTTAAAAGGGAAGAGATTACATACCCCTCTCCACCAATTCTTGTTATCTTTAGACGAAAATCAACAGAGTTCAGGCTGGGTGGCTTCCATTTCAAAATATCATCACATCGACCAGGCTTGTATTTCTGAAGTAAATTAAAATGCAGTTTAATTATGCTTATTGGTTTTCACTGGTTTTAAAAGTAACAATTCAGCCTTTCAGACTGTATTAGCTGTCTCTAATGAATTACAATACTTAGTGACTGAAACAATGAATTCCATTACCATGGAGGTAGTTGTGCTTCACTACTTTATTTGCTTCTCCCTTTTAAAACTACTTAGCACTGTAGCTATGCCATTGAATATAATAAAAAGCTGCAAATGGAAATAAAAATTAGCATACTTCATTATCTCTCTCTGGCTAATGGAAAATTTCAAAAAAACAAAATAAGACAGCACAGAAAGAAATGAAAACACTGACAGGACATACAGAAAAGATACATTTAAAATAATCTCAACATTTTGGAACAATTTTATGAACAGTATTTTTCTTACCCCTGGCATTGGCTGACACAGCATGAAAAAGCCAGCGGCCACCGCAGTGCCACCCTTCAGAAAGGCCCATCAGAAATATGTTCTTTCACAGCAAGAATGTAAGTTATGCAACTATTAAAGAATACCATGATTTACAGGAGCATAAATAAGGGAGCATCTCTTGCTAAAGAGAGAGGGGACATACTTGAACCAAAAGTTGAAAGAAGCAATTTTCTCCTAAATTAAAGCTTTAGTTTCTCATGGCCTCTTCCACCATCTGCTTTCATTTACTAAGCAGCCATTTTGTTCCTGCTCAGCTATCAGTGAGAACTGACCTGCTAACCCTTCCCTTAGCAGAGGATCCTTCATGGCAATAGAGAAATTCAGAAGGGCAAAAGTAACACAATAATTTGGAGATGCATGCAGTGAGAAATGTAAATTCTTTGATATTTATTCATCTACAATGAGAAAATATATGCAATTTTACATGAAAAATAAAACCAGCTACGAATATCCACTGTCTTTTGGTAACAGAGCAATCATTAGCATTCACATTACATTCAGGATGTGATGATACACCTAACAGTTCTAGATCTAAAATGACAAAAACAGATGAAGAATTTCTGGTTTGTGATGTAAGAATGTAAAGTTCTTTTCAAAATAAATGCAGCACATCTTACTTATCATTTCTTGTTTAAAGGACGGTGTGTGACTTTTGCCAGACAGTAGGTAAAGGAAAGCTTCACAAAACTGACACCCAAATCAGCTCTAAACATTTTTAGCCATAGTTCTGCTACACATGACAAAAATAACCCAGTAACAGCTTCTTCTGGAATTTGAATGTGGCTGGCTAGAGTGCACTATATTTTCATTTTTGATCATCATCCTTAGATCATTTGAGAGTGACAGCTTCAGGCACTCAGTTCTGGTTCCCATTCAGGGCAATATAAACCTGTTTCAACCAGTACTAGTCACCTGCATTTACTATTTTGATCAGAAAACTAGTAAGATACAGTGTGATAAAGGTATGAAAGTCTCTTTCTTTCCTTTGTTTGTTTGTTTCTCTTTCTTTCTTCCTTTCCCTCTTCTCTTCCCACCCAATTTTGCCTCTCATGTTTCCTGCATTAGTTACCTGTATATCTTTCCAAAATGGATTTAGAAAGGTAACATTTAAGCAATGTACAAAATCCAGAAAATCTTTCAGTAATAAAGAAATATTCCTTTAGTTGCCACCATACAGCTATTCCCTCCTTCTTTTCTTTGGCTCTTTTCCATTCACCTGAAATATCTTAAAATTCCAATGATCTAATCTTTAGATTTTTATAGTAATGAAACTTATCTTGCTCTTTAGTTCTTTCCTCTACTTTCACAAACTAAAAATCTGCAATCATGCAGTGTGGAGTTCAAAACATTTAAGGACTCATGGCATACCTACCAACTGGTATTAAATAGATAAATCAGAATAGACAAAATATGATGCTTGGTAAAGCAATTAAGTTTTTCTGATCATAATTTTTATAGATATAATGACTTTTATAGTTTATGCACTGAAATGTATTTTGAAGTATTTGCCTTCAATTTTACACAAAGGCAGATGCCACTAAAATTTCATTTTCAGCTAACTTTTCATGCCATTTGCTTGTACTCATATGTGATATAGAGAGAATAGGGAGTTAAACCCTACATAACTTTCACTAATAAAATATGTCCCAGGAATAACAGGACAGAATAAAGTGCTTGCAAAAACATTATTTGTTGGTTGCTCTCATCTGCTGCTTTTAATCTGGCCAAAGACAATTATTATTACTACTTATTTGTTAAGTAGTTTGAAGAAGAAGAAATATGGGAAACAATTCCACTGGTGACAAATTTCTCCACAGACATTGAAACTTTAATTTATGAAACAACTGCTACAGCAGGTATGAAGAAACACAGAGCAGAGCCAAGTCAGTGAATTTGTTGCAGCAGGTGTGGCTTTGCTGTATGGAACACAAGATTCATCTTAACAGTTGCTCTTCAGTCTTTTAGAATGACTGAGGACTTCAACCAATAAGTAAAGGTGGTATTTGTCAATCATACACAAACATTAAAATCTTGTATTAACCTCTGTGTTGCACGGTTTCTAATTTATTGACTTTACTGGGAGGGTTCTGAGAAACGGGAGCAGTTTGCCCAGAGACACTGTGGATGCCCCATCCCTGGAAACATTCAAGGTCATGCTGGATGTGTCCTTCAGCAACCTGATCTAGTGGAAGGTGTCCCTGCCCATGGCAGGAAGGCTGAACTAGATGATCTTTAAGACTGCTTCCAACCCAAAACATTCTATGGCTCGCAATAGTCTTCTAAGTAAAATTACTAGATTGTTTACAATTATTGATTTATTTGTACTCAATTTCTTTTTAAGCAGTATTTTAGCTATTAAGACTAGACCCAGTCTAAACTGTCTTTAGAAAACAATCTCAGCTGGTTTAATATATGACTCCAAACCATTCTTTTATAAACCATTTCTTAAAAGAGAAGATAAAGAGATGTAATAGTCTTCAAGACAGAGGTAATTTTCTCTTTTGTAGAGAAATATCAGTCTCAATCAAAAACCACCCCATATTCTGTGTCCAAAAGGTAAATTTGAACTGCTCTGCATTCATGAGTACTAAATATTTCCATAAACAGAAGCCTTGCTTTCTGGAGGAAGAGATAACAAAATTGAAACATACCCTGTCTTGTAAACTAAAGGCCAAGATTTCTTTTCAGCAATGTGAGAAAATGTAAAGGCCTTTAAGGGAGGACCAAAGGCTTCTTTCAAGACAGCAGACTCCGTCCTATTCATGTTTACTTCCGCCTGGAACAATGACTCTGAAAACCTTAGACATCACTCCAGGAAATGAATTCTTAGTGACAGAAAAAGAATGAACCAAGTTCTCTGAGTTACAGCATTGAAATTCTGAGGAAGGGCTACATCTGATCTCTAACAGCAACCTTCCCCACTAGAGCTCTAGTGTCCTCACTTGGACAACAGCCAACAGTATGTGCTCAGGGTAGGTGAAAAGCAGGCCAATTACATATGATGGCTTCTACTACTACTCTCTGAGAAACTATCCATTTTCAAGCTCAGAGACTTCTGCTGTGGATGTGATTCAAATGTGATTCCTATGTATTTAGTGATTTTCAGTTTCTCTGCATGAGCTTGTTCATCTCCCCAGTGAGACCATGTAAAGCACCACTAGCTGTAGAAGCATGCAAACCCAGCATCTTTTGTTTATTCTGAACCAGATTTTGTTGTTTTCAAAGACTTGCATTCCATAGTGTTCATATTAAGAGAGATGAACAATCAAACCCCATTCTTTCCACGCTACTCATAGTTTCATACACTTCTATATGCATGGAAATACACTCAGCTCAGATGCCACTGTTTTACATGTGCAATTACAATTTTTTTCTCCACTTACATTACTCTAGAGTTATCTACATAGAAGTTTATATACTGTTTTATCACTCAGCCACCCAGTCTAATTACTGTAATTCTCCACATTTAGGACCAGCCCTTGATGATCCATCAAGAAAACTTCGCTTTACAGTTCATCCAATTTTCAAACACACTTATGCGCAGTACAAGTGACTTCCTTCCCTGGTGAGGACTGAACAATATCCCCATCCCTTCACTCCTGCTTTTTAACCAAGTAGATAACTGTGCAAGAACCTTTTAAGTCTCACATCTACTTTAGTTTCTTCAAGAGTTTTTTGTTACGAGACAAGAGGTTTTCTGGAAGTCTTAGCTACGAAAAACCTATGGCCCTTACTAAAATTAGTTTTGAACCCTTTGTTGGAGAGGCATAACATTGCTTTCAATAATTTACATAATTTTCACTAACTATGTCATGTTCACCCAGACATCAACTACTGTATTCCTTATTGTTCTTTCTACTCCTTTTTCCAGTCCAGATACCAAGCTTACAGGACTTATTTCTTCCCTGATCTTTCATGACACCTGCCACCACCCTCATTTTTTTCAATTGTTATTGTATTTTCTACCCTCACATGCTCAGGAATCAATGTATATTTTTCATATGGAATCTACTATCCAACTTTTTCAAACTCTGCTCCCTAGAGTGACAAGTTACACCCTCCTAGAAATCAGTAAGAAACCAACTTCACAGCAGACAGGACCAGCTATTCCAAGATTAGTAGTGAAAAGCGATGTTTTGACAGGATATATTTGCATACCTGTAATTACATGATGGATCCACAGTTTAGACTCAAGTTTAATGATAAATTTAATTGGCTGGTTGGTTGAAGGGCAGTGGGGAAGGATCTGTTGTTAATATGGATATATATTTTTTTTACCTCTAGAACCAGCACAGAGTGAGACAAGCCTCAGCTAAACATTTTGTCCCATTGATTAAAAAATTGGGGAAAAATAATCTCTACCACACTTCAGGTTAGTCAGAGATCTTACTTAGAAAGCAATGGCAATAAATATACCCACCTGACTATTACATTTAGTTTTGACCATTGTCGAGTAACAGCCTTCTCACTTCACAACAATTTGTTAATACTGAACACCTGGCAAAGGCGGCAGGTAATTTACTGGTATCTTTCAGAAACAGTTACAGAACAGTTAGATAAACTGTAAGACTTCAAAACTCATATTAAGAACATGTTACATAGCTCCACCCTGCCCCTCCCAATTTCTGTTACCAAGAAAGACAGAAACTCACAGAAGTCTATCTTAAAATGAGAGTTCATCCAAAGGCCACATTAATAATCCCAGAGAAAGAGACTAATTTTTGTAATGGATGAGTCCATATACACAGTACAGCAGTAGTAAGTTACTGAGTTTGACTGCTAAGTGCTAACTCAATTTCTTTAAACATGAGCTGAAGCCAAACAAGAATTCTGCTTGTTAAGTATGTGAAAACTTCACCTTAGATGAATCACTGCATACTGCAGACCTGTTCTGCCTGAAATTATTCTTTATTTTAATTCCAAATCAAAATGTGAAGCAATCTGTTTGAGATCAAACTACACCCTAGCATTTTAAATATAGCATTCATAGCAATGAGATCCTCACCACCACCGCCCGACAAATACGTATGTGCACGACTACTTCTAAAACACATTAGATCCCCTATCATCTCAAATACAAAGTTCATGTTTCCATCTGAAACCTTTCAACCTAGTCTAAACACAAAAATTAGAACTCCACACCAAAAAATGTTTGTTGACAAATCAGAAACTATCTCAAATAGCTTTACAGGATTGGACTAGGTGACCTCCTGAAGCCCCTACCAACCTAAATTGTATCTCTTTTCTTAGGTTGCTTGTTGTTTTAGCAGTCATACTAGGTGCCAAATTACACCTGCATTTTAGTTTGCAAAAGTAATGCACTTTCAAAACAAATTCCCCACTGCAACTACCTAGTACACATTAGTTGCAATAGCTTGGCAGCTGTGGTGCACGAAAACTGGACTTTATAAATGTAAAACCACAACTGATGTTTCACTTCAGAGACACACTTAATGCACTTTACAACGCAGTGCAGACTCAGAAGGCAAAGGCAAAGGCTGTGCTGTTGCTGAGCTACCTTGCACTATGGGGCACAGACAAACCTGAGCTGTGAAGATACCCTGCACCATCCTGAAATGCTCCTTCAAAGAAATAAGGGTATCCGTGCCTTTAGTTGGCTATGAACCCTTGAACTCTTCAATTTTCACATCTTTGCCACTTTCTGCTCACTTTTCTTCTACCTTTCTATTATTAGTAGTAGTATGTATATATGTATGGTCAGACTTCACGAATCAAGATTTGGGCAGGGCTCTCCCCATGTGGGTGTGCCCTTCCAGCCCGTGCAGTGGATTTTTAGGTGAGGCACAGCGTGCGCAGAACTGGTCCCATCGTTTAAGACCTGAGGTCCATCTGCCACGGCCGAGCGAGCTTGGACAGTGACAGTGAAGTCCTCGGGACTGTCACAGCACCCGCTACTAACCGGGGCTGACCCTGCTGAGCATCCCAGATGTGACGGGATGGGATGGCAGGGAGGCATTGAACTGCCAGGGGACAGTCCCCACTGAGACTCGAACTCAGGTCCCTGGGATTCAGAGTCCAGAGTGCTCTCCTTTACACCATGGGACCGCCCTAGTAGTAGTAGTAGTAGTAGTAGTAGTAGTAGTAGTAGTATAAATACCCTACCTTCTGTGGCCATTCTCTCCCAGCAGAACTTCAGGCCCTTTCTTTTCATCATTCTTTTCTTTTTCACAATCTTCCATTCCAGTCAGTGCTTCTCCCAACAGCAGTGTCAACCACTGCAGCCTCCTAGAAGACTGATCCTGTCCATTTGTGCTGGTCAGCCTGTGCTAGTGGACCAAGAGTTTCCCCAGCAGCAGAATAACTGGCAGAATCAAGAGGTTACTAACCTTAGGAGTGTTGCAGTGTACAACAGCACTATAAGCACTATCAATCGCTATCTGCTTCATCAAGAGGATGAAGACTAGGGACAACAGATGTGTCAGAAGTAGCATGGTGAATGTACCCCTATTATGGAGATCTTGAACTTCAGGCAAGAGCATAACAATGACCCTAAAACTCAGGTGGCATATCCAACACCTTGGTATGCAGAAGCATCACTGAAGACAGCTCAATAGAAAGCACCTCCTCTAGCATCACTCTTGGCTGCTAAATCCTGCTGATTCCTAATCTCAGACTCAACTTCATAGGCTCAAGTGGGCCCACTCAAACCCTTGTGAGGGTTTTTTTGTTAGACCCTTGTTAGAACCATTTTAGCACTGCAGGGCAAAGAGATGGGTTGCTGGTCATATTGAACCTCAATCCCCTGCTCTGTCCCCAAGTACTGAGTCTAGTTCCACCCTTCCTCCACAGTTGCACCTAGAGGGAGCAACTCTTTTCTTCTCTCCCTTCAGATCAAGAGAAAGGCTGGCCGTCAGAGACCCAATCTCTGTTGTCTGAACTTCTGCTGACACATTTCTTGTCAGCTGCAGATAGTCTCACGAAGGTGTTTTTTTGCCTAATGTTTCAGCATTTGCATGGTGGCTGCTAAGAAAGCTGAAGGCCTGAGCAATGGAAATGTTAGCAGCCTATAATGAGGACAAAATTTCACTCCAAATAGCTTCTTCCACATGGGATAGACGGTTCTGCCTAGTATTTTGTAGGAATAAGAGCGGGTTAGTTTCTGGGACCGCATTCTGGGCAGGCAGTGTGGGCTGTGGGGTGGTGTTGACTCACCATGAAGACACCCACCTGGAAGACTGAGTAACTTCAGCCTAAAGTCTAGACAAAACAAATGATTCTTCCTAGTGACTGAAAAGGAAAAGGTGGTGGGATGATCAAGAGAGAAGTTCGTGCCTTATCAAGAGGAGGAAGAGGTTTCCTTGACAAGGGTGGGTGCCTTACTATCCTACAAAGCCTTATCAGCCAGTTCTACCTCCCTAACCCTTATTAAATACCATCCTCCCGAAGCGCAAGCAGCAGCTAATACAGGCCACCTTATATTTCACTGCCTCCACATCTGCCCTCACTCCTTCCAAATGACAGGAAGCCAGGACACAACCCAGCTCTTTCTTTTCTCCTAAATGGAACAGGTGCTGCTACTTGTCAGGTACAACTTACCCTCAGCAAACCGGTCAGAGCTAGCCCTGCAAAGTATCCAAAGGGCTGCAAAGCCGGCAGCTGCAGGCACTCACCAATATAGAAAGAAGGCTGAAAAAAAGGGGCACAGAAAGCTCAGGAAGATTTGTTTGCACAGCCATGCTTACCCAAGAGGTATGGAAGGTTGAGTATCTTCAAGGAGTGAGGGCAGAGCAAGTGGGAGGGGATGGGTTAACCAAGACAACTACTGGGAATCTACAAGAGTTCTTCTAAATTATGAATGTAGTTTGCCACACTGCAAATTACATTAGCATCTACCCACACCAAAAATGCAATAAACTGCAATTAAGTATACTTGAAATATAAACATTAAATATAAAACTTTACACTTCCAATAATTTAAGCTTCAAAAAACATATTTTAACATCAAGAGAAAACTTCTGTCATTACACCAATGATATTCTCACATTTAGTTAGACTTACCAGGATGAAGACTAAAAGCACTTTCAAAACATTCTAAAACACTTCAGGTTTACGAACAGTAAGAACTATGTTTGCTGTTGTAAAATTCACATATATCCACTACCAATATTCTTTTGTGTTTTAATTAAATAGTTTGCAATCAATATTGTATTCAACATGATGCTAAAGTTTTCACTTGAAAGCAAAAAGTTTACTATGGCAAACATATAATAACAACGAATCTGCTTCTCTAACACTCTCCCACTTAAAAGTGTTAAATGTTTTCTCTGAAGAGCTCTACTTAATTCTGAGGCCTCTTAATCCATAGAGCAGCTGCTGGCCTGCCCAACTTAATAGTTTGCATTCAGCTGGGTAAACATAAAGACAGAATAATTATCCAAAACGTCTTTTTATTTTCTTGCAATACAGACCTTGGATCATTTCAAAGAACCAAAAGGATCGATTGTAATCAATTATTTCAAGCTAGACTTTATAAAGAGATGAACCAAAAACACAGAAGTTGCTAACATTGTTGACAGATTATGTAAGTCACAACAATGAATCAAGAAACCACAAGAACAAAAACAACCATCCATTGACTCAATTGTATATTCATAGATTTTTAAGACTGGAAATTATTACTGGGCTCAGTGAGTCAGCTCTGTTGCATATAGGACAGAGAAACCTGAACAATATTTTTTATATCAAACTTATGCCTTTTATCCAAACTACAATAACATTTATATCCAGTTTGTAACTCCTATTTGAAACCAGCACCCCTTTATGAAAAATACAAAGTGATGAAGAAATCACAACATGTTACCACAGCCATTTATTACACTTGTGCCTAAAAATGCCGCATGCTTATTTCTACGCTGAATCTTGTTAATGCCTTACTTTAGACAGAAGCCCAACTTTCCATGTAATTACTTTCCATTTTTAAGAGAAAATGAGTAATTCTGAGTCTCACTGCATGGGTAATTTTCCAGTTGGCTAACATACACATCCTCATAGCGTAATTGCACTAAAGCTTTTAGAAGAGTGGGCAATAGAACTGAACCTACAATTCCAATATTCTTTTCACTGCTTACGTATACAGCAGTACACAAAAATAAAGTGTATTTGCACTTTGTATTCTTTTTCACTGCACCAAAAGGTGTTGATAACTAGCTGAAATAACAAGATGAAATTATTTTTTTCAGATTCATGCCTTTAGTTGGGACTTAATATGCTTGCTTCTTGATTTATAGCCCACACATGGCTGTATTCAAGCATCATCATAAGTTTAAATGATCCAAGTTAGCCTACATGATTGATCTTCTGGGAAAATAGGTAAGTTTGCTGAAAAGGTTCAACACATTAACATGACCATAAAGACATATGCAAAATCCCAGCTCTATCATTAAAACCCTTCATGATAATATACTTCTTTAACTGTCACAAAAAAAAGAAAAAAAAACAACAAAAAAACCCCAAATACAAGACACTAAAATCTACTTGAGGAAATAAGTCATCCCACCAGCAGTTACACTGTGACCCTTAGTTCCTTCAAATATTCTGCCTTCTGTCACTCCCAGAGTCCCTTCTCAGTTCCAACTCCTTCTGTTCCTCAAAGCATCCATACAACTTACATCCTCCCCACATTTCCCATGGACCATCACTGCAATAATCTCTGTTCTTCCTCATGTATTCTATTTTTCTTTGCCTGGTAAAAAACTAAGCAAAAGGGAACATGGTGCCAGAAGTCACTGATGGGTAAATGTGATTGATGCTTGTTCTTGCTGTGTAGTGAGCAGGACACTGAGAACTGGAAGAAAGAGATATACTAGTCTGATCACAGACCCACAACACTCCTTGGCTGAGGAGCAGAAAGTCCATCTTTTCTTATTGAAATCTGAGGCAAACAGGTCATTTGAGAAGGTTGCTTCAAGGGTAGTGGGCTCATCCCTAACTCACATCCCTGGAGGTGAAGGCAAACTGTGTTGTACACTATGGCATTTATGGTGTTTGCTGGTGATCACTGGTGAATCGGCTTCAGAGATTACCCATCATATCCTCACAGAAAACTACTTTGCATGTTGATGATCTAGGAGACAAAGGAGAATAATGTCCAAGAGCAAAGACCTCCAGGTTCAAACAACAGGATGTCTGACTGCAAAGGCTGATGCACAGAAAAAGTGACTAAATTAATGCATTGATCTAAAGTGGGCAATGGAAAGACCTGGACAACATTATTGACAAAGACCAAAACTTTAGACAGTAAGAGAAAACTATTACTGCTTATTCTTGCATTAAACCATCATCATCATCATCATCATGGCTAGGCTTCATGAATGAAGATTTGGGAAAGGCACTATTTAGTTCTTATTCAACATACATCAGAGCTGACCAAACTATCTGTCACGCACCAAAATCTCCATAGATGTCAACATTTGCCAAATATATTCCACACACTACAGAGGCAGTTAAGAGAACTCTTAGAAAGGCTCTCGCTGGGGTCTGAACATGTGAAGGGGCCCTGGACATCCCACAGACACTGGTCACACTAGTTTCCCCCTGGCTCCACGCTTTACATAGCTAGAAATAATCATCACTATCCTTACCATCACTGTTGTCCCATCCTGCCCTTGTGCAGCACCTCCTTCCTAAAACAACCACCGTACTGCTCACAAAGTACTGCTTGGCTGTCCACTGTGTACATCCAAAGACCCTGAACCAAGTTCACAAACAGCTGAATCACAGACAAAAAACCAGCTTCATTAAAGTTCTACACTGTAATTCTGAGCTTACAGGACACTATTTAGCTTTATAAGAACTAATGGGACCAAGGTAAACTAACCACGATTGTTAAAGGAAAGAATTTCTCAAATCATTTCCGATTAGAAATATAACTGCAACTGCTCCCAAAAGGAAGTATTTTTCCTACAAATAGTCTGGAGAAATTCACACATATTAACAAAATGTTTCATACCTCTGAACTCAGCTGACACAACTTATTTAGATTACTAGAATGACTTTTATTAAAAAAAAAAGACATAGCAACCCAAGAAAAAACAAAAACCCAACTATACAAAACAAAAACCCCACTCATATTTTTTCATTGCACAGGAAAAATTAATTCATATGCAGGGCTTTCAAGCCTACAAATATGTATTAAGAGGTTGCCATTGAATTGATTTGAAGTCCTCCTAATTTCTGAGAAACATAATTTGGTGCTTAAAATACTCATTTAGGAGCAGCACAGAAGGATTACAAGGCAGTAAAACAAAGAAATGCTAAAGCTGAGATAACCAATGTTGGTTAAGCAAGTTTGGAAAGTGAAGAATTCAGAGACATCTAAGAAACTTCTATGAATGAATGCAATAGAGGAACCTTCGATAAATGCAGGTCAGCAAGGGAAAGATGTGTCACTTCCACTGAGGAAAAGTGCTTTAATAAAATCTCTTCAATGGTACTTAGTGTGTCAAAGACTATCAGGATTCCTTTGTACTTCAGAAAAACAAACCAAATGTAACACATACTGATTTCTGTCTTGTAAATGTTTGACGTAACTACTGTAGAAAGTCTGAAAACTTTAAAGGAGGCTTTTTTGTATATAAAAATGAGTCAACTATTCCTATATTTATAAAGGAAAGAAAGGTGGACATGATTTTAAGTACTCCTAAGAGTGATCAGGGTAAGAGAAACTCCTGGATAAATACTGGTACTTTCCAAACACTTGTCAATTATGAAAGGCCTTTTCATAGTTGAGAGAAAACAGAAGAATCTAAATGCTTAATGGAAGAACACAAAATGGCTGCAAACTATACCTTTGCAAAACACAATCCCAATGCTTTCCAACTTCATGCAAACATGAGTTGTACCAAGCCTTTTGCCCAACACAACCTGTGCCTAACTATGGAGTGATGGCCATGATGCTCTGACTAAAAGATGGCAGCAAACAAAAGCAAATTCCCTCCCTTCAAAAAACTCTTTTAACTAAAAGAAATTCATAAATGCTGCTTTTAATGCTTACTGTTCTAAATTACTGATTCAAACCACCTGAACAATCAACAATCTGCAGTTCTCACCAAACATCAGCTTTTTGCCTGCTTCAGTGATTTGATCAAAACACAGAGACACGCTGATGTTCAATAAATATTTGATCAGCTTGAAAATAAGGTTGTTAATGAATTCCAAATGTTACACAATATGATGTTGTCTCATCATTGAAAGAAAATCTGTAGACAGTAACTTTAGAGGCTCAGAAAGATGGGGAAGACAAGGTTCCCTGGCAAAGTTCAGTCAACAGGATGTTAAGTCAAAAGGATGACAGAGTCAACTCCAGGTAACACAGCTTTAAATAACTCACCACTTGACAATGAACTCACCACACTGCTTTAATTCCATGTAGTCAAACAAGTTTGTGTCAGTTCTTTAATTCCTCCACTTTAAAAATGAAAATGAAGAAAAATCAATGTGTTTTAAGACACGATCACATCAGTGTATTCCAGAAAGTTTTCCTTTAGAGAGTTAAAGGACTAAGTAGGAATGACACTTCTTAGTATGTTAGGACTGGTTGGCCATAAGTAGCTGTTTCTATAGTGAAAATGTTATTTCTTTTATGAAAATGTGACTTAAAGCTATATGAAGTGCTAAGAAAATTATTTTAATCAAAATTACTTCTAAAATTAAGCGTGTCATACCAGACTGAGAAGCAAAACATGCTACTAATATACACCCATTTAAATCGTGTTAGATTATGTTTTATACTAAGGATTTTAACACTTGAACGCAAATCAGGTTTAGAAGGTTAACCTGTATACAGAAATTAACATGTTAATAGAAAACTGCTTTTTCCAAAAGTGCCTTTTGAACTTCAAGCTAATGGAATGTTTATATTGGGCTTCTTTGGTAATTACTGGGCTAAACGTCTTCTCCTCTTGCACTTTAATTCAGCTTCATACCTCCAGCTTCATTAAACATCGTTTCACAACTATATTAATGGCTTTTCTCAATATTCCGTTAGGCAAGGAGAAAAATATGAGGAAATTTTATTCATAACTAACATAATTTACATATTAATCCTATTAATATTTGAGAAATGAAGTTTAGATTACTGTCAAGCCCCCACGTTTATAACAATCAGAATACAGCAGCCACAAAATTACTCATTGGTCTTTCCTCTCCCCCCTCATCACATTACTGCAAGCAGCAGAAATCTACTCTTGGTCACTTCTGTTTGTATTTATCCTTCCACTCAATACCATGATCTGGAACTAGAAACTCCACTTCTTGGCTCTGAAGCAAAACTAAAAAACTAAATGGCTTCATATTGCTGGCTAATGTGTATATTATCCCAAATGGACTAACTGGTGTATGCCTTTGATTCTAAACTCTACTTTCAGCAAATTAAAGTAACTGTTGAAAAGTTACATACTCCTACATTTGCGACAAGTAAATCTCCTGACAACAGAGCTATAGCATCCATGGTCAAAAGAAACTGATGATGGTCCATGGTTGCTGCTTAAGACATTAGATTTATATTCGTATTGATTATTTTGTAATTTTCATTTTATCACTATCTACTATTTACAATCTCATTAAGTGTGTGTTGTTAAGTCTTCTGAAAAATTAACACAATAATAGAAACAATCAAGATACTCTGTCTTCTGTTGCTATATTTTACCCTCTTTATTTCACTTTGTTTCACTAACTCAAACAGGGGTTCTCAGTGTGTACCAACAGTGGAAACTGTCACCAGGAACTATTGCAATAACACCTTCAGATGAAATTTTCTTCCCAATTAAGCTTCACAACTCCTTAAAGCCTTAAGTAGAAATTAATATAATGGAAAATAACATGTCTATAAAACTCTTCCTCAGCCATATATTGTTAATTTTCACCTGTCTAGAAACACAGATAAACAGACCCAGAGGTAAGAACGATATAGTTTAAAACTATGCAGAAAGACTGATGAGAGTTAGGCTAAATTAGAGTTTCATCCTCATTTCCCAAAGACCCTACAAAATATGGACTGAAATCAATCTTACTTTGTTTGCATCCACCTTTTTGCCCAAAACAATCAGTCACTTCCCCTTGCATGATCAGGAAACCCTCCTCTTCTTGAAGATTTCAAGACACTCCTTGCTAAAAACTGCAGGAGTTAGCTTGGCACTAAGTCCAAAAGTTATGTTTGCCAATGAAGACTGTTGTGAAATCCAGTCCAACTTAACACAACAATGACATGGGTGCTCTAGGTGCTTAATAAAGCATCTTTCCAAAAAGCACCTGTTTCCCATGTGGCAAACAGAAACAGTTCTGAAGCTTTGCATGTATTTAAATAGCTAATTTAGGAGAGGACTCCCTATTCACTGAATATATGTAGCACTTGGGCACTTGCAATACAAGTTCCCTTACAAGTTTATACACTACTCTATATCTTTTCAGATTCAAACACTCTTATTGAAGTCATTACATTACTACATAAGTGAAAAATTCAAACATTCCTAAATAAGAACATTTGAGATCCCTAATGCTGCTATTTTCTGCTATTCTTTCAGATCCCACCAGGTATTTAGATATCTAACAGAAATGCAATGTTTGCAACAACAAGCCACAGTGTGGACTTTGAAAGGCAGGAGCAATTTTAATTCTGTTTTATTTATTAGATTATCTGTATTGTTTTCAGTCAGCACTAACTGAAATTTAGAAAACAAAATACAAAAACATTTGGACAACTGTATAGCTAGGTATCATGACAAAGCTCAGATTACGTTTTTTGTGTGTACAAACAGTAACCTTTTAATTCTACAGTTGATAACACTTCAAATTTTAAATGTTAATATCCTCTTTCCACTGTGTGTTTCACATGACTATCCAAATTCATCTCCAGGGAGCTGTTTAGGACATCAGTTCTTAATTCACAGCTAGAGAAGTTGCTGACAGAGGATGAAGTGATGAGTCTGAAGTGAACTGTTGGAACAACCAAGACAGCACAGACGCACTCCTGGCCTGCTCCTTTACTGTTTTTATTTTCTTTTAGTCTCCTAAAGCAATGCTAATTACTCTTCTCCTTTGTCCCAGCAACACAACAAATCTTCTAAAGACTCTTAGGGAAATCATCTTCCTTCTAATCTTCCTTTCACACTTTTACTGTGAAAAAAGCCTTGGTCGCATGAAGCCAGTGATATTGCAAAAAAGATTAATTTTATATGTATGAAGTGCTAAGTGTAGTTGCTTCACTGCATGACTTGTTTTATGAGCCTTACTGTTTATGTGTTTCCATGTTTAAAGTGTTGTACATACCAATCAAAACCTTTTCTCATTTTTCAATCCTAAGGGCACCAATCTCACTGCACCTTTTGTACTTTAATTTTTACTATCTCTGCCCCAACTTGAATTTACATCAGAGAGAGAAGGAAGCCAGTCTCTCAGAGAACTTATTCCTTTGGGGGTAGTTAGTTTGTGACCAAAGGCTCCTACAAATCCCCAAAAGTTGGGTTGGAGCAGCAGGAAGCATTCAGTGCTTGAAGTCAGACAGCAGACGCATCCCTGGTGTAACAAAGGAATCTCCACGAACTGAGCAGCAGTGCTCTTGGCTGACTCACTACAATAACCCAATTTGGAAGCTGGGTAATTTATCAGTATTTGCAGAAGCTACAACCTGCAAATTTAAGGCTTCATCATAACATTGGTTTTGTTGACATTTTTTGTAAGCTATGATAATAATCAGTATACGAGGAATAACATTGCAGCAAACCACCTCAGAGCCCAGGAAGATTAATGGAAACTACCAACCCTAAGAAAGAAGATGCAAAAATATATTCCAAAACGCTTCTTGATAAATGCCAATCTTAAAAAAAAGAATGAAGCCTTACATCACAAGGCAATCAGAAGGCCAGAGCTTTAAGCTAATCTGAATGTAAGAAGAAATGTACAAGTACTAAGTAAGAAATTGCAGCATGCTGGTCTCAGATATAGACTAATTTCTCTTTATAATTCCAGAGCTAAAAAGCCCCTAGAGCTGAACAGATATGCATGAAAGATGATGCACAGAATTGCCAGCAGGGCTTTTTTCTACATGTTGCCAAACGTATGTTACACAAAATTGTCATTAACGGCCAGCTTATTACATTTTACAGGGCTACAAATCTCCTTGAATTAAATATTCATGGGTCTTGCTTGGAATGCTGAATCCTGTGGCATTTTGTAAGACATAACAGAAATTAGCCTTTTCAACCATATATTCTAATATATAAATTATAAAATGATGAGTTTTAATCATATTAAATTCATTATTAGCTGTGGACATTAAAACAGGAAATCACATATTTTACATCCTTAGTTTCACAAGAAAACATTCATACAACATGGAGTAAGTCCAACCAGTAGAACTCATCATGTGCTTTGCAGTGTTCTTATTTGGCAAGTAGCAAGCTGACGTGCTTGGAGATGAAAAGCAAAGTGGGAAAAAAAGTATATTGAAAAAAATCAGTACGTATTTTCTCTTTCAAGTCTGCTACACGACTAATACAACTTAAAACTGCATTTTCTAGAGGATAATTTGGATAATGAGCAGGGAAATATCATCCTCTAAGAAGAAAAAAAATAGCATTCCTAAGGAGAAAATGAAAGGCTCCTACCCACACTTTGTGAGAAATTAATCATTGTAGTTCTGACTTTGGAACAAGCAAGTCAGTGGCTCTGGGTAAGAATCGATTAAGTTGAACAGGGTAGCTATTTGCTGAGCACTGTAAGTAAAGGGAAAAGAAATGTAGGTTGCATTTTAAAAACATTACTCAAAAAACTCCTGTTACTGTGAAACTAGTTGTTACCCTTCTTAGAAAGGACATTCTCCCATTTAAACCAGTGGTTCTGATATTGGCTGATAATATTGCCTTGTAACCAACTTGAAAACACAACCAAACAATAGCTTCTGCCTCGTCACATTTTTTTATTCTTTCTACAGAGCATGACCCCACAAATGCCAATCAGACACACACTACAAGATCTCTGGTTTGAATACTGGGATTGAGCAACCCATGGTGAAGAACCTTTTCCACGTTCTCTGCTGCTGGCAGGGAGCTTTCATTCTGTTACTGGCACAAGGGTTACAGACAGACTTTCTTCCCCTTTCCCTTTTCTTAAATGTTTCTTCTTTAATTATACCAAATGTTGAAATGTTAATGTAGTTATGCTTTGAGCAGGAAAGCAGCTGAAGGGCCAAATAATTAGGGGAGGGGGTAAGAGACAATTACTATTTGCAAAAACAAATGTCACCAAGTTTAGCTCCTATTTAAAAATTTAACATTTTAACAGGGGGGAACAGTGGTTAAGCAAAGGTTTTCCATAAACAAATATAAAATGCATTAAAAACCCCCAGAGTTATATTTCTGAAGAAGGAGAACTGCAGCTCATGGGGTAAATTCACCAGCATCCATCAAGTGAATTGAAATGCCTGATGCGCAGTCACTGGAAAATTCTGGAAGAAGAAAGCAGACAAAACTAAGCCAATTCAGGAGAACCTTTTTTCACATCTGACATCCCTCTGAAAGGCTTTACAACTTACTTAGTTTCCCATGCATCCTTTTTGCCAATGTCACAAAATACAACAGTCCGTGCTTTAACCCCTAGAACATACAGGTTTTTATCTCTGTCACAACTGAGAATCACATAAGGAAAAAAGTAACATCATTCAAGCAAGAATCTGTGATGATGTTCAGAAGACAGTTTACAAATCTCTCCCCAGCTCCAAGGTAAGGCGAGTTTATAATTTCAATGTAAGTATTAATAAAATGCCAGGATGATAACAGGCATGCTAGTAATGAACTCTGAGCTAACGAACTAGATTACTGTCAAGCTCCATCCTACTTGTGAAACAACTTCAATAGAACCCTTCAAAAACCTTCTTATAGCAGAGTGAGGGGAGACGTACAGACATGGCAGCAAAATCAACAAGTCCACCAGACATCAAACAAGGAGGTACTCCAAAAAGAATCAGAAAGCTACACCTCTCTTGACACCAAGAACAGTAAGTACTGTGCTCATTTTATGACCCGTCTTTTAAAAACAATTTCTGTTGTATCCTCAGCAGAAGGAGAACATGACTTTTATGAACCAAAATAATTCAATAAGCTATTTGTTGAAATTAAATAATTCTAAAATCAGGGCAAATAACATGAATCTTAAGAGTTAGCAGGTGGGGAGTCAGTGGTACTGGTTTCAGGAGAAAGACATAGAAATTCAGTTCAAGTGGAAACCAAAGGCATCTTGGCTAAAATAAAGCTGTAACTATCATTGTAGTGGAAGTTGAAGGAAGATAATAGGTAACACACCATTCCTCATTTACCAAAATACTAAAAGAGGTGGACTAAAGTTTTAGCTGCATTAAATAGACAATACTTAGGTTATTAGGCTTCTGAGAATATTTTCCCCTTCAGCTGCACATGTGAATTTGTCCTTTCAGAATGTGTGAAATTGAGAAAAGTGCTGAAAGCCCTGAGTTTCAAAAGGGGTATCAGCTCAGGTCCTGACAACTGTTTTCAACTGGTGCAAACAGACATATTACAGAATAAATAAAATGCTCCAAGAAGGTACCACAAAGGATCAAAAGTTTCAGATTCCCACTCGGAACTCGGGGTAATAAAGAAAGACCATTAAAAAACTAAAATCACTTTAGGATACTAAAACCTAATTAGAGCAGAAGAGTGGTGTACAAAGGGAACAACAGTCAGCTGTTCATTAGGAACAGAAGGAAATCAATTTTGTCTTAGGAGTGGCATAAGAATACTGAGTGGTGTTTAACTTACCGGATCCCTCCTCCCCAGCACCCTTGGTACAGGACAGAATAGGTCACACAATGGTGTTCGACAACATTTTTTCCCTAACTCCTTCTATTCCAGCACCTGGGAATGATACCTATCTATATTTGTATGGCCAGACTTCACGAATCAAGATTTGGGCAGGGCTCTCCCCACATGGGTGTGCCCTTCCAGCCTGCGCAGTGGATTTTTAGGTGAGGCACAGCGTGCGCAGAACTGGTCCCATCGTTTAAGACCTGAGGTCCATCTGCCACGGCCGAGCGAGCTTGGACAGTGACAGTGAAGTCCTCGGGACTGTCACAGCACCCGGTACTAACCGGGGCTGACCCTGCTGAGCATCCCAGATGTGACGGGATGGGATGGCAGGGAGGCATTGAACTGCCAGGGGACGGTCCCCACTGAGACTGGAACTCGCGTCCTTGGGATTCAGAGTCCAGAGTGCTCTCCTTTACACCATAGGACTGCCCCCACCTGTATTTAAGCAAGTGCAATCTTGCAGAAGAGAACGGTGACCACATGTGACCACAGTCAGAAATGCAGGAGTGCAGTTAAAAGCTTCCTGCAGGTGATCATGGCACTGCCCTAACAGTTACTAAAGAAACTCTGCTTTATCAATAGCTACCAACATTTTCATGTCTCAAAAACATGTTTTTCATGGTAAGAAAAAATAGTTTTTGTAATTTACCCCTAAGCCAATAACTAATTCTTAAAACAGTGAGCTACGTCATAACTTGATTTACAATTTTACTGCTATTCAAAATTCCACTCCAGTACAAGGAAGTTCTCTCAGTATAAAGCCATTAGCTATGCAGTTAAACATAATCTTTTTTGAAAACCAGGAGAATTCTACTTTAGTTCTTTAATAGCTGTAGGCTTTTTTCAGCAACCAAAATGTATACAAATAGAGCAGTATACATCCAATTAAAATCAAGCTCGAATATCAGTTCTAGTAAAAAAATATTATTAAAAAACCATTGCCTTCCACATGATAAAAATTTTAATAACTTTTTCCCTCTCCACTTTTTTCCTGGCCAGTCACCATTAATATTTGTAAGAAATTAATTCATATATGTTTGCAGGGAGACACTGCAGAGTTTCAGAAGTACTGCGATAACACCCACCAAATTTGATATAGGACAGAACTCTACTTCTTTTGAAGGTCTAGCAAAATATGCAAGCAAATGTCATGGAAACAGAAGCTCTCTCCATAGTAACATCATCCCTGGTACTGTAGCTAACGACTTTAATTTCTAACATGCTCCAAGGTAGGTATTAGCTTAAATCCAGTTTTCATCTAGTATTTGTTCCATAACCTTCCATATATCCAGCAGCTGTAAAGATTTATTAGACATTAATAGTTTACAAGCATACAATATCAAAACCCAACTAAAACAAAAGTGTACGGGCAAACTAATTAACTGTGAAAAAGCAAGTCTGAGTAACACTGTCTTTTGGAAAAAAAGCCAAGAGACTGATGGCACCATAAAAAATCATTACCATAGAGCTGGTTTCCATTATACTCTCTGACTTCATGCAACAACTGTCAGATGTGCAATAGCATCTTGTGTGAAACATACAGATCCTACAGAATAAAAAGACACAATTCATAATTATGCCTAAGCAACCCTTGTCACCTGCCATTACCTAGAATTTTAAATTTTTTATCAACCAACCCAGCAACCAAAAATCTCAAAACCAGATGAACAAAGACTCTTACTAGCATTGTAGCTGCTCTCCGTGGAGACAGACCAACACAGTCCATGGCAATCAGAGCCATGGGAATTACTTTCAGTGAGCAATTTATTTGGCAAATTAGGTCCTGTTTGTGAACTATCTGTATGCGGTTCATGACTGACAAAAAAAAATCCTGATTTAATCTACAACAATGCTTGCTAGACTATTTTCTGATCTAATGACCAGTGCTAGGTTTCACTTCCCTGACCGCTACTAGATACCAGGCACAAGGTACCTGTCCCACCCAGAAACTGCAAAGAGTCAGCACGGCCAATGTGTACAAAAATACATTAACCATGACATTTTTGCAAGCAAAATGCCAGGTCTTGCATAAACATCTACTGCAAGCTTAGAAAATACAGCTTATCTTGCAGAAGTCTTTTAAAATGTGAAAAAACAATCTGAAAAACAATTTACTTGGTTGTTCTGGTTCATATGCAAATTATAAAAAGTTGTACTTTACTGGTTCAAGTATTTTAACGAAATGTAAAGTCTAAACTAAATCCTGTAACAATGAAGAAAGCATCATGACTATATTACTTAAGTAGTCTGAAAATAAAAAAAACCTTTTCCAATATCCCTTATCTGAAACATTACATAGAAAATCTTCAGGTGTGCTCTTATACTTGATCAATAGAAGGAAGAGGTATATTTTTCTACAGTCTTCATACACAGATATAGTCCTTTGCTCTATATTTTAGACAGAAGTGCTGATTCTACTCAAAAAAACAAACACCAAAACCATGTTACTGCTCTGAAAAAAGCAGCATTGAAGGTTTCAGAAACACAACATACCTGATGGAGTACATCATATGCATGTGTATTTGTCTAACAAAGCAGTAACACTTCTTTTGCCTACTGGTCTTTAAGCCAAGGGGGGAGGGAATAACCCTCGAAAACCAAATCTGATTTTGCTTTGCTTGACTTGAGCTGATGCTAAGACAGCTGCAAAGAAGTATGCTGGCTGAAAACTGGCAGATACTGACCTCTGCCATTCTCTTCTCCAACTAAACTTACATTTTTCCTCACCATCATATGCATCAGACATTTTACAGAACAGATCCACGTAGAACAATGGAACTTTATATTATATACATAAAGGCAAAAGGAACAACCTTGAAATTCTTGTTTTGTTAATCACATAGCAAACTTTCTTTTTTGACCTGTTTTGAGCTTATCCTATGAACAGTGGATCCTGTGATCAGCTCACATTTGTTAAGCAGATGAGAGTTTCCAAAACTACTTAGAATTAACTTTAATTCTTCAATGGTTCCTTTTCCTCATTACCAGCAGAACAAGCCATATTTTTCCCTTAACAATGGCAACATCAATTCACTGTCTGACAAGTCCCAAAGACACACATTTTAATTGCTCTCATAAGTTAAAATTTCTCTCTAGAGAATCTTGTGTTGCATAAAACACGTTTCATTTCAGTGCTTGAATGAATATAGAGATACAGGATTTCTTGGGATTTCTAGTGATCACTGTTTGGAAACTGCTCAAACTTGTCAAAACTTTCAGATAGGATGTAACAAGTGTACTAACTGTTTCTTTAACGAACAATTCAAAGTGTATGGAACATCTGCATTTTGGAAATCTGGGAATTTCCAACTAAGACTCCTAATAATTATTCCCTTTTGAAATGAAACAGCAGACATGTCATAGTTGTACCTTCCTCTGTTCCACTGAAAAGCTTCTAGAGTAAAATGGAAAAAATGGGAATTTAATTTCAGAAACAAGAAATAGCAGCCTTAAAAGAAAAAAAAGCTTTTACCTTAGCAATATCTGCACTAATAACATAAGAAATTTTCATCAGGTTTCTGATCTCTGACTTCTACAGTTATGGCATGAAGTCCAGCCCTGCCCTTCTAACTGTCCTTAGAAGAGTATAACCTGCAGGATACAATCACATCTAAATTATTCAGCACACATGAGTAAGACAATGAAGTTTTCTTAAAAGCAATTTAGAGCTTTCATATAAAGCTCAAGACTTGCACAGTGAATGGGTTTGGGTCACTACTTTGGGAACATCAAAGGCTATGACAGCTGATGAATGGAATTGGGACAACAATCACAATTGAAACAAAAGTTACAATGGTCAATCTTTGCAAATGAAGATTTTTGGGCAGGGCTCTCCCCACGTGGCTGTGCCCTTCCAGCCTGCACAGTGGATTTTTTAGGTGAGGCACAGCGTGCACAGAACTGGCCCCCCCCTTTAAGTCCTGAGGTCCATCTGCCACAGCTGAGCGAGCTTGGACAGTGACAGTGAAGTCCTCGGGACTGACACAGCACCCGGTACTAACCAGGGCTGACCCTGCTGAGCATCCCAGATGTGACGGGATGGGATGGCAGGGAGGCATTGAACTGCCGGGGGACAGTCCGCACTGAGACTGGAACTCGCGACCTTGGGATTCGGAGACCAGAGTGCTCTCCTTTACACCACGGGACCGCCCTGAAACTAAAGTTACTGTCAGTCAAAACAAGATTGAATTATCACAACTGTGTTCTGTTGTACCTCTTCAGAACATAACACTCTTCTGGAGCCTTGCAGAGCTCCTGTTTCACACAGTACTGTGCCTATGAAATGCTGTCACCAAAGACAGTTACCTTCAAAGATTTATCTAATAATACAACCTAATAGAAATATTTTAAAACTACAAAATTCAGTTAATCTTTTGTTATATTTATCATTCATTTTCAAATTCACTTATTTTAATAAGTGACCTAGTAAACATTTCAAATTATGAATAACAGAGCAATGTAGAGTAAACTATTCTGCTTTTTAAAGACAATGTCTTTAACTGTTTTGACCATCCAGATACCACACTGTAAGTTCTGATACTCCTCTGAAAGCCATCCTGTTTTCTGACATCTTGGGTACACATAATTTTCCTAAAATGCTGCTTACACTAGAAGATCAGGATGAAGATCTAGCAAATATTCTGCCTTATCCAGATACCATTAGTTTTGTTTTACTATTATATTCCTGACTAATTAAAAAATATGAACATTACATGAAGGATCTTCATGGAAACTTAAGAGATCAGCTGGCTGTCTTGTTCTGGCATGTACAGAACACAGTACTGGGAGAAAATAATCACAACAGAGTCCTTCCAGACATTTTGCTAAATCTTTTCAATTTGATAAAAAGAGTATAGAGAAATCATATGAGGCACTCTTGTTCATGGACATCTATTCTGGGATATGAAGAAAAGAGAGTGTTGACAAAATACTTTTCACTACATTGTCCAGTTTCCAAGTGAATCCTGATCTAACAACTTCTCAATCCTAGAATGATTACTGTCAAATTCAGGATGAGTCAAGACATTGCCATAAACACAAATGACCATTTCATTAGCTTATGTCAAGCATCAAGAGCTGAATACACCACATAGATGATTCAGTAAAGAGTTCTCACTGATTCAAAGCAGAACCTCTCCTAAATTTCCCTATGCAGCCACAAAAGAGATTTGGGTTTTTTTTCAAAAACGAAGGCACAACACATAATATAAGTTGATATGGTTTGTGGAATAGAGACTTTTTTAAAACTGGGTACATTTTGCAGAAGTTGAATGATTGCATCGGTAGTCTCACATGAAATCACATTTGCAGTATATATTCCTAGCATTAATCTATTTATTTTAGTTAGAAGGTATGTGCAATCTGACACAGTTAGAAGCACGATAGCGAGTGCACTCTCAAGCTCCCTGACATCCAGCTTTGAGACAAAGAAGCTATGCAGAAATTGTATTTGAAAGCCTTTATGAACGATAATTCTACATCCTTAACTTCCCAACATTTACAACAATAGCATCCAGAAAAAAGCCTTTTTTTTCTTGTCCTAAACAACACATGTGCAGACACCACCATATTAATGTCAACTGACAATCCTGAGGATGACTAGTACACATAATGCAAGAAAGATCTCTCTTAATGCCACTGGCAGGCAGAATGATTAAACTGCGCAACAGAAGTTCAAGAACTTATTTAAATAGGGCCCCTAAATGCAGTTCATTGCCTGAGAAATCAGAGAATGTCAGGCACTGTAGGCCATTAGCAAACAAATGAGATAACATACCAATTAGAACTAACACTCTCCTTAAGTAATCAGACTCAAGGCACTGACTGTCTATTCAGGCAGACATAAAAGGGAAGTCAGGTTAAACAATTTTGGCAAATAACAAGTAACCTTGCATCTCAATCTAAATGTACCAGAGGACCAACAGCAGAAAGTTAAACAAGAACTGCTGCTGCACCCCACTCTTACTATATTCGGAGCTAAAAATGACTCATAAAGGCCAAGGGGGCACCTTTTTTTGGCCATTGTTTTTCAACTGTGCATGTTGGGAGTTTGCACCTGTAAGAATTATTCAATTTTCCTAGGGTATGAATTATCTCAGGTTTTTGGAAAGTAAGTGGAAATCATTAAGATCTACTATGTTCAAAAAATCATGGCATTTTTATCTATGAGTCCAACAATTTAATTAAATGAATTGTAATTAAGTTAATTAGACCTTATTTACTGGTATTTAAGTTAGTATTTCTACTGGGTTTTTTAAATTTTCTATTTTTCTGATTTCAAAAAAAATAGCAGAAAA
This sequence comes from Sakesphorus luctuosus, assembly GCA_013396695.1. Classification (NCBI taxonomy): domain Eukaryota; kingdom Metazoa; phylum Chordata; class Aves; order Passeriformes; family Thamnophilidae; genus Sakesphorus; species Sakesphorus luctuosus. Next base: position 358,064 of record VWZD01000216.1, read on the forward strand.
CAAATCACCTCAAGACAGCAAAGTCAACCTCAAATCTTTATAAAAATTTTACTTGTATAGTCACAGAAAAACTCTCAAAGAAATACTCTGTATTGCTAATGAATTTGTGTATGCTCATAAAGCAGATGATAGAATGGTATATCAGAGATAGGACTAGCTATTTAAGAGATGAATTGCAAGGAACATTGCCATGGAAATTGAATATAACAACTATTCATAGGTAGAAAAGAGTTGCAAAGCTCAGTGGCATTTCAGGAGATTGACAGCAAGTTATTTGTTAAAGGAAAACCTATAACTGCACAAAAAGAGCACACTGACATGACAACAGCACCCCCTGACTAGTAACAGATTCAGAAGAAATCACATTTAGCAAAGAGAGATTCAAAAGCTACATGAAAGTGTTTTGTACTGTGGATCAACACAGAGACTGATGAAAATTTTTCTCTCCAGATTCTCCTTCTTTCTGCTGCAAACTCTAGAGCAAAAAAAAAAATCTTAGCATCTATGTAAACAAATCCAGGTGGTGGTTTGTACTCCCTGGTATATACAGTGATAGGACATGTGGGAACTGTTCAAAGCTGTGTCAGGGGAGGGCTAGACTGGACATCAAGAAGCATTTCTTTACTGAGAGAGCAGTGAGACCCTTCAAAAGGCTTCCCAGAGAAGTGGTCAATGCCCCAAAGCTGTGAGTGTTTAAGAGGTTTTTGTATAAGGCCCTAGACTACATACTTTACTTTAACTTTTGGTCAGCCCTGAAGTGTTCAGGCAGTTGGACTACACGATCATTTGTGGGGCCCTTCCAAATGAAACACACCATTCCATTCTATTTTACTTCATTGCCTACAAATCTTACATGAATCACTACAAAATTAGAAAGCTAAATCCAGAAACATATATTTGTTAGAAGCAAAAACCTAAGTTATTATATGATTCTTTCTAAGCCTTTATATATCAGCTTTAGTATTGAGACTACGTCTGTGTCTATCTAAAGCCATTGCTTGCTATTGCAATAGAAATATGTAACAATAATTAATGTCCCATCACTGGTAAACAGGATGTCTGAGTTTCAGAAATGAGCCAGCAACTGACCTGGCCTATGTTTAAAAATTCACAGACCATTTGATAAAACATATACTGTGGAAGAAAAGGCTTATCAACTATATATAATTATTTAGGACAAACTGGCACTGCTTAATGAAACAAATAGTAGAGATACTTTATTTGGTGGCATCTTTTGGAGATATTTTATTTAGTGTTAACTTCAGTGACTTTACAATGACAGAAAATAATGCAGCCTATTATAAAATGGGAAGAATAGCACAAATAATTAACAGGCAACCAAGCATTTCAGATCACCACTAAGTCTGCCAAGGGAAGGGAAGGAAGATATATTAACAACTCATGCAATGTTAGTCAGTTATAAAAAACTGCACATTATTCTTTCATTTTAAAGGCTAAGCTTTGTATTAGTATTCAGTATGGAGAGTTATGTGTTAAATTGTTCAGCCATTCTTTAAAATAACATTTATCCTAGAAGAACAGAGCTTAGCAGCTGCTCTTCATCCTTCTCTGTAAAAATCCCAAATCCACACAACTGGACTTTATTCCTCATCCAATATAAAAGCACAGAGAAGCATCAAACAAAAATCAGATTCAGCCAATGCAAAATCATCACAGAGGTCAGGAGGCAAAACCAGAAGAGAATACAATAAATTGTGATACAAGCTTTTCAGACATTCAAAAACTGCCCTTAAGCCTTCCTAACTGATGGCCAGCAACCCTTTTAGTTGGGTAGTTAGAAAATAATTCCTACACACTTTCACCAAGCAAGGGAAAAAAATAGTTTAAGCCAGAAAGAAAGCTGGTTAGTAAGAGATTACCAGCATAAAAATTAGATAGCCAGAGATATCTAGTAAAGGTATGATTTACAAGGCAAATAGCAACATTAATTTCACTGATGAGTAAGCATAGGTCAGAGAGTCAATTCCACCATCAGAAGAGGCAATTCCTGAGATTTTCATTAAAAACACACAGGCTGGAAAACTGCAAGTGTTCTAAAACAAATGGAAGAAGTTTGTTGTTTTGAAGTAACCTTTCCAAAAAAAGGACTGGAAGTTTCCAATCTTTACACAAGCACTCAGAATCTGTGAATAAGGTATTTGGGTTTTACCTTCAAACTAATTCACTCATTGTCTGGGGCATGTTCCCAGAGTGAGACACCTGTCTGGAAAGTTCGCTGCTGGTCTGTCTCTCTCCTAATTAGCACTTAGCTTTGGTCCCTGCTCTGCCAAACTGGTACATGTACAGAGATCAGAAAGCTAATCAGATGGAATGGAGCTGACTTAGGTATATAGGAGTAACGGAGGCAGCATCTTAAATGGATAGAAAACGATTCAGGGAAAAGAAGTGTTAGGGAGAAACAACATAAAGAGGAAATAAAAAGGAATGTCGGAAATGGGCTGCTGGATAAAGAGAATGCATGAAAAGGGCAAGAGGAAAGGAAAAAGAGTACAAAGGGAAGAAGAGAAACAATAGTAAGTAAACATTTGGAGTTTTTAGATTATGGTAGGAGATGCATAAGAAGGACACATGACATCAAATTACCTACAAAGCATTCTTAAATCATACACGAGGCAAAAAGCTCCATCCCTTTTACTAAACATGCTCTTCTCATGATCTGGAAAAGCTTTCAGACTGAAAAGGGAGGAAGGGGGAAGAAAAAGGGAGGCCTCAGTCACTGCCTTCCAACAGTCATTGTGAAATTAAAGCACTTGTATACCCCAGGCAATAACCAATATAAGGAACTTGAGTAACCGGTTATTAGCTAGGAATAATACTGCTCAGTTAGCATGACCTTGCAAAATAAACTAACCTGCAGAGGCAGAAAACAATCTCCTTACTTCTTAATGTTGTTTCTACCATCACCAGTCATAGTGCAAAACAATGTCTGCTTCAGAACAAGAATCTTGCTATTCATAATATGAGTTTAGATAGGAAGACTAACAGAAGAAAACAAACCCTCTTCTATCCAACTGAAACCCTAGATTTGCTAGTAAAACTTCTTCACAAATCCCTTTTCATTAAAGCATGCCAGTTTTTCAAAAATTAACTAATACAGAAGCACTTGATGCCAAACAAAGAGAAAAGTGAAAAAACCCAGAGCTTTTAGAGGCTAAAATCATAATTCCTATTCACAGATCATTTGGGGTATTACCTTTATTACAAATCAGAATTTAACCAAACTTTCAATCAACGTGACATTTTTCCTTCATTCGTGTTGACTCTCAGTACAAGCGTTGCCCATAGCGAGTGGGGAATATATCCATATACTCGGGTCTAGATACCCTTGTCAAAGAGCATAGATCAAGAGGAACATTGAGTAAATGGGGGTGGGTGGAAGAGAAAACACAGAAAAGGCTTTCCAACAGACTCAACTAATTAATATTCTTAATTAATATTCTTTATGTTAAATAGCTATGTTCTGCATTCTTCTTCAATTATTAAAAATATGGGAAGTGTGGTCATTTTTTTTCCCCAAAAAATTCTGTTTGTAAATCTTGACATTCCACTCATCCTCCTCTGCTGCCACTTTTTCCTTCTTTGTGATTTTGCTCCAATCCCTGTCTATTTTTGTGTTCTTCTCAAAACACACAGGAGACTTCAGGAGCTCTCAAAAGATGTTATTAGATTTCCCCAACCTTCTAAAAGGCAGCATCATTTCTGGCTGGTTTTTTCCTATGAGATCAATTATGTCAACAAAAATGGTTGTTAAGAACCATTTGCTTCTGGACTTGCCATGGTCTCTTCTCTTCACTAGAGACAAACTGGTTTCTATGCCAATCAACAAAAGGGGGTCGTTGTCTTCTCTGTGAAAATATGTTATACATCATGCACTTAACCACAACACAAAAATTATTCCAGTTAGTATTCTCAAGGGGTCATTTATGCACTGTTATACTGTTGCCCTTGTATTGTCGCCTATTAATTTATTCCATCTGTATTACATAAAATAAAAAAGCAGTATCAGCCATGCCTATCAGCTTCATCCTTTTCATAGTTATTTCCCAATTAACAAGTCTTCAATAACATCTTTTGCTCTAAATATATTATTTATAGTTTTTAAACTACAAAAGTCATTACACTGAGAAAATAGCACATTGCTTCATCCAGGAAAATCAGTTAAATAACAGATGAAACAAACTTACATTCCATAAACCAAGAATAAGTAAAATTTGAACATTAAGTTTGACTAAACAAATACATTAAAGACGAGAAACCTTTAAAATATCTATGAAAGAAAATTAGTTTTTAGTCAGGTTATAAATTTTTCAGTGTGTTAAATCAGAAAACACAAGTTCTAGAAACACAAAACATATCACATATTGATTTCCTTCAACAACAGCAGAGACACATTCTTCAGTAAGTCCATCGCAACAAGAAAAGGTAATTTCAAATTTAGCTGTAGTAACTCTGCATAGCTTAACCTCTAATATTCAGGAAAGTGTTTCTGAGAAACCTTTACAATTGCTTTAGAGTTTAACAATATTCTAAGATACCATGAGGACTTCCTATGAAAATATGAACTTTCTTCACTCTAGTAGTTTTATTTTAAATTTGAAACAGCTATATAATAAAAAAATAAAAAAAGTATGTGACCTAATTGCTAAGATCTACAATATAAGAAGTAGACCAGGAAAAACTGTTTTAACTGCTAAGCTATACACACATATTTCCCACAAGTAACTGTAAGGGTAGACATGTCTGTCAAATTTGAAATAACCAAAAACAATTCCGTATTTGATTTGATCAACCTGCTGAAGGGAAGGGATGACATCCAGAAAGACTGTGGCAGACTTGAGAGGGGCCAGTGCAAACATCCAAGTTCAACAAGGCCAAGTAAAAGGTTCTGCACCGGGGCCACAGAAATCCCAAGCAAAGTACAGGCTGGGTGCAGAATGGATCGAGACTAGCCCTGGGGAGAAAGACTTGGGGGTGTTTGTGGACAAAAAGCTCAACATGAGCTGGCAATGTGAGCTTGCAACCCAGAAAGCCAAACGCATCCTGGGAAGTGTGGCCAGCAGATCCAGAGGGAGGTGATTCTGCCCCTCTACTCTGCTCTCGGAGCCCCGACTTGTGTCCAGGTCTGGGGTCCCAAAAAAAGAAAGACATGGACCTGGAGAAATGAGTCCAGAGGAGGGCTACTGAGATGATTACAGTGCTGCAGCACTTCTCCTGTGAAGACAGGCTAAGGGAGATGGGGATGTTCAACCTGGAGAAGGCTCCTGGGAGACCTTATAGCAGCCTTCCAGTACCCAAAGGGGCCTACAAGAAAGATGGAGAGGGAATTTTGACAAGGGTATGTAGTGATAGGACAAGGGGAAATGGCTTTAAACTGAAAGAGAGTAGCTTTAAATTAGAAATCGGGAAGAAATTTTTTACTGTGAGGGTGGTGAGGCACTGGAACAGGTTGCCCAGAGAAGCAGTGGATGCCCATCCCTGGAAGTGTTCAAGGCCAGGCTGAATGGGGCTCTGAGCAATCTGGTCTAGCAGAAGGTGTCCCTATACCCTCCAGAACTAGATAGCCTTCCAACCCAAACCATCCAATGTTTTACAAGTTAACAAGAAAGTCAGGGTGGATGATGTTATAGTCATGATCTCTGCCAATAAACAATACACACTGCAGTGTATCCACTGTATCAGACTAAAGAGGACCAGTAACAGGATAGACAAGGCCATGCTACCGACTTCCTTTAAAGCCACTCTTGTAGCTTGAGAACCATTTACCTTTCTTTTTTCTAGTTATCTGCAGTTCTTCTTCTGACCAAGCCCACTGATACATTTTTATACTGGCAGACATGGCTTAAGAATTTATCATGCTTTAATTGCACTAAGGCAACATGTCACGAATTTTAATGAAATTTTAATGTGTGAACATCCTTGAGAAAGCAAAATAATACAAGAGCTCAAATTAATGACTGAAAAATTCACGGAACTCGTGTAGCCATAGAAAATTCTTCCTTATTCAGCAGCATATCATAGTACATACTCTGAAACAACATGAGTGATTCCTGAAAACTACCACTATGGATTAATAAGACATCACACACGACAAATGAGATAGCAATCAGTTGAATTTAAGTACTTTGAGAAACTGGAAAAGACAGAAACAACATTACAAAGTAATCCTGACAAACCATAGATTAGGTAGTAGATGGGAAGATGAGTGGAGAGGGAGAGTGAGAATTTCACCTGACAATGAAGGGAGAAAAATCCATTTTTACGCTACTTACTCCTGTAGGCTGAAATATCAGTCCATCCACTTCATGGCTAACTTCTCTGGCAAAGTTTCCTTCCAGGAGCTGTAGAACAAAAGGAAAAGAAATCTTTTTTCCACAGAGAAATATTCCATTTAGAAGACTGCACATCAAAGCACATTATACGCTACTACTGCAATGGTTTGCTGGGAAACTGCTTATTTATGGTTTAAAGTCAGAGCTTGGGAAACATCAATGTCAACAAAGTAGCAGATTTTATGAAGCATACTCAAGGCTAAAACAAGTTCAGTTCAAAAATATTTCAGGGCATCATTCAACATTTATGTTTGACACACTCCCTAACTAGGGCATAACCCAGTAACACAGCTACGCAACTGTAAAGCAATTCTTTTAATTAACTTGGATCTGGAATATTCTGTTTTAAACTTTCAAAGACTGTGAACTTCGTATGGAGGTGAATATATCCATCAAGATGCACTTACCAAAGAAAAATCATCTAATTAAACTACTGAAACCAGCTAGTCAACAGTTATGAGAATTAATGATATACTTCCATAATAAATTATGACTTGCCTAAGGAAAAACAAATAACCAAGAAGAATTACAACCAACAAGTAACAGCAAAAATTAGAATTGCCAAAATGTCTCTTTAATAATTTCAATTTATATTTAACTGTAGAGACAAAGAATCTGTCCTAAAATTGTAGTTGCTTTTAGTAATATTTGAAAAAACTTTAATGTATAAGTAACCATTTAGTGATAAAACACAGCAAATACAGAACACAGTAAATCACAGTTTTAAAAGCATCATTTTGGCCTGGTCTCCTAATTAAATCACAGTTTTAAAAGCATCATTTTGGCTTGGTCTCCTAATTTTGTGTCGTTTCCTCTCTATAATAATAATGGCCATTCTTCGTGAATGAAGATTTGGGAAGGGCTCACCCCACATGTGCCCTTCGAGCCTGCGCAGGGGATTTTTTAGGTGAGGCACAGCGTGCACAGAACTGGCCCCACCCTTTAAGTCCTAAGGTTCATTTGCCACGGCCGAGCGAGCTTGGACAGTGACAGTGAAGTCATTAGGACTATCTACAGCACTCGGTACTAATCGGGGCTGACCCTGCTTGGCATCCGAGCTGTGACGGGATGGGATGGCAGGGAGGCATTGAACTGCCAGGGGACGGTCCCACTGAGACTCGAACTCACGACCTTGGGAGTCAGAGACTGGAGCGCTCTCCACTACGCCATGGGACCGCCCCATTTCCTCTCTAGAGTCCAACTTAACTCAATGACCCACTGACAGAATCATGACTAAATTATTCAAATGAAGTCAGTAAAGTGTAAAAGTATGAAAGGAGTTGAGAATTAATATTAGTATCATACTGTGGGCTGTACAACTAAAAGTAATGCAGTTCTATGTTTGATGGATCAAAAGCCTGATGACCAAATATTTCAAACAATTTACCATATTTCTCTAAAACCGGTAACTGCTTGCACAGAACTGACCATTTGGCTATTAAAATAGATTTTTCTTATCCAGTCATTAGCATATTTTGCCTATAGTTCCAATAACAAATAAAGCTCTCACTATTCAACGTTTAGGTACAACTTAATTGAACAAATACACTACAAGAGTACTCTGAAGTGCTAAAATTCTTTAAGAATATTTGATTCTGAGTAAGAAATCATCCAATCAAACACTATTTTTCAGTAGAGAATGCCTCTGCTTGATACTTAGAAGTTGTAGCTCACCTAGCTTGTAGCTTACCTGTTGTTATTTTGAAATTTACACCTGAGGCACACAGTGTAATGCATCCGCTACCAGATGTCTCCACAGAATAACAATGATCTCAAATTCTTCCATAAATTCACTGTTAGTGTTGCTTCATCAAAGCACTGAGTGCATTGGAAAAATACTTAAACAAATGTCAATAAGTTTAAAAAAGTGTGGGTTATTTTTAATTTCTACACAAAGTTTCTGTGGATCACTTGCAAGGTTACTATGCAGTTCCAAATCTCAATGGCCAGAGAGAAATCTGTAATAAGAATATGTTTCAAACTTACAAAAACACACAAGAATTATTTCACTAAATTCAAGTACCAAAATTCCTCTCTCTGAAAAATAGTACTGATTAATGACAACATTTTAAAAATAAAACACACACTTCAAACTAGCTGAGACTATACTTTTTACAAATTTCTGGCTAGCTTAGTAAAAGGCACTAACCAAAGTGGCAAAGAGAAACAAATCACCTCTGTTTCTGCTTATTTGAAGTTATTAAGAGAACTGTAATGTGATTGCTTTGGTGGTGGAGCTTATACAACTGAATTATGCATTCCTTCCCACAGAAATAACCTCTTAATTTGGGTGTGTGGAAAAGTATAAAATCAATGTTGTGCATAGTTTGGTCTCTAACTCTCTCCACTCTGGTCCACAAGAAGTTTTAGAAAAGAACATTAAATCAGTATTACAATTTGATAAATGCAGAGGAAAATAAAAATTCAAAATTCATAATTTCAGAAATACATTCTGATACTCATCATTCACTCCTTCACCAGAATTATAAAATGCAAGGGAATCCATCTCATCAAGCTGTCAGTCAGCTTCAGATTAGAACATCTTCTCAGTTTGGAGGTCCATGCTGTCCTTACTAAGACAGCTCCTCCAAAGTGTCAATCAGATATCAAAGACAAAAGGATTTTAAAACCAGAACAAGCCTCAACAGATAACTACATTTCTTTGACCTCCCAGTTATTCTGCTTTCATTCTCAGTTATGCTGTTTTCATTTTCATCAGGTCAATTACATGTATTTGAATAACACAGCAGAAAGGAATTTTGACTAGAAAGAATTTGCAGTTCAAGGGAAGGAAGAACCTTCTTCCCATACAAATTTGCTTGAGAATTAGACTACTGGGAGGTTGTCTGTGTACAGCAGAATACATAGGCATTGAATACTGCATAAAGATTGGAATGAAGGAAAATGAGCAGAAAAGGAGTGTTTGACATACAAGCAAGTATTTTTGACACTAAAAAATAGCCATGTTTTTTCAGTTTATGAACTTAAAATGCAAATATCATGGTTCATCTTTTGAAAAATGTTGCTCAAAGTTCCACATGTTAAAATTTCTAATTAACTTGAACAGAACAGTCTTTTTTATTCGGCGCCATGATAAATGGCACACCTGCTTGATTGGGACGACTGCCAGGGACCAGATAAAGTGCAATGCATCTCAATGACATCTTATAAAAGATGGGAAAATGATGCATGTGAACCAGTTCTTTTGGCATCCAATTCCTTGCAGCCTCATGGCATCTATTTCTACTTGTGACCTGCTTTGTTCACTTCTTGCAGTTTCCTGCTTCTCCATGAACATTGCAATAAGCCATGTACTCATACTACAGTTTAAGGAATGGGCTGCCCAGAGAGGTGGTGGATTCACCATCCCTGGAGGTTTTTAAAGTGAGATTGGACGTGGCACTGAATGCCATGATCTGGTAAATGGACTGGAGCTGGACCAAGGATTGGACTTGATGATCTTGGAGGTCTTTTCCAACCCAATCGATTCTATGATTCTGTGATTATTTAAAACTTTTAAACAAAATTAAAAGTTACTGCTATATCTAATAACACTTCTCTAAGTAAAAGAATGGTATAAAGGCCTGGATTGCGTGGAGTGTATGACGAGCAACAGGATTTCTCCTTGCTCTTTAACTACTGAGATGAGGAGCAGCAGTGTGACACCAAGACAGCACTAAAAATCTGCTGAAGCTGATTTTGCTAAAACACTGGACCAGCCAGCAGTTCTTGAGCGGCTAACTGAAAATTCTGGCTTTGGAGATCTCTCTGTACTTATACCAAAAACGAAATCACTTGGATCCTCCAATAGGAAGGGGAGAAAATTTAGGTGAATACAAATTCCACATAATGCTGGCAAGGTTTTAATTAGTGTTTCTGTATTTCTGAGGCAAGACATAATTCTGATGAGCTTTCAGATGTTACATTATTCATAAAATAAATATGTCCAGCAGGTACTACTGTGCCTTTTCCTTACCCTTATATATAAAAAAAGTCTCATGAAAATGCAACACACTGTGAGAGTTATGTAGATTTCAAAACATAATAATGACTCTGCAAAGTCCTACTGACTTTCTACAAGAGAATTTGGCTGAGGTCCTTGCCCACACAAAGTACTGATTTCTTGTGTCATGATATGCAAATATTGCTATCTATTTTGTCCATATTTCTGATTCAAAACCGACACTGCTTGTTGGCCTCTTGGAATAACTTTAGGGTACAAAGAAACAATCCCTCTGAAATGTTATAATACATGACAAATATATGTCCATTTTTCATGCTTTTTCAGTTTCAGAGCTGCTATATGCTTCATTCATCTTCAAGCCAAGCTAAAGCAACTCTGCCTGCACCAGTCCCCATGCAGTTTTCCAGAGTCACCTTCAAATTATTGGCCATCTCGACCTGTTCACTCCACAGAGAAAGCTGTGAAAAGGAACATACTTCACTCAAAAGTGGTAGTCACAAATGAACTACAAATCAAAGTGCCAGTTAGCCAGAATGTAAAACACCTTCAGACATGAGCCTACAGTCATTCCTAACTTCACAGAGCCAGCATCTTCACCAGCTTAAGTTTTAGCCCAGCTTGATGGACAAACCCTTCCTCTGAAAGGACAGACCCCACTATCAGGTACAAAGTAATTCTCACACCTTGACAACTGTGAGTTTTATAAACATGAGCTCACCGATGTCTGTAGACACTACAGATTCTTTAAACTTATGATACAGTCTTCACAAGATCATCTTGCCTCTTTCATTGCACTTCTCTAGAGGAGACTATTCTGCTTTTAAAATAGGATGTCACTTCTGTTATATTTTTACATGAATTTGTTTAATCTTGTTGATGGTTTCTGTATTTTTTTTATTTTTACATGACAACATCCTCAACAGCCCTGTCTCATTTCATATACACTTTTCCATGAGCTCTTAATTATCCAAGTTCAATATAAAAATTATTTACTTTAAAACTGGTTGCTGGTGTTTAAGATATCCCAGAAAAAGTTTTACATCTAAGTGGGAGGTATATAGACTTTAAAATATACAGTGGTTTAACAACAGTCAGTAAAAGACACCTGAATTTAATGCGTCTGCTACCGAGAGAAGCACTTTTATCATATTTCTGCTAATTCACAAGATAAAATTGATCTCTGTTGTTGCATACAGAAGTCTCTGAAGAAAGGATCTATGAATCACAAATCCAGATGAAGATCTGTATTTCTATTGGGTAATTCCCCTAGATTTAAGTTTAAAAAAAAACAACAACAGACCAACAACAAACCCAACAAAATCTGAAAGACAGTCTGGCTCAGATTTATCCCAGGTATCATGTTCCCCCCCTAAAAATCCAACTGTATCAGGCAGTGATGGAGCCATCATCCAAACTGCTAACATTCTAAACGCCAGCTCTCAAACATTACATTTTGGAAAGGAGGCCTCCTGGGAAAGAATTAAGCATGCTGTTGGTGGGGTATAAGCTTCCATTCAGACAATAAATAGGCTGCTGGGCAGTGCAGGAAAATATTATCAAATACAGCTTGTGGTTGGGTGAGGGAAGCTGGTCCTCTAAGTTACAGCTCTAGTCTCTGCTCCTTCCTTCTCACCAGAACCTTTACAGTTTCCCCTGTCCTGCGGCATCATGTCTTTTCTGGTTTGTTTTGTTTATAAAAGCAGAAAAGGTATCAAGAACTGAACAGCTGCTTTCAGTCTCAAAGCAAAAAAATAACATGTGAGTAACTATGTAAGCAGAGGAAGGAGTTCATATATTATTTAAAAAGAAGACTCAAAATCTCGAACTTTCCACAAATAAAAGTTGGGTAGTTCACATTTTAAGAAAAATAAAGTCCAAAAAGAAGTGTTAAGAGAAGTTTTGATTGTGGTTCACTGACTGGTATTACTACAAATAAAAGGTAAAACTTTCAAAATCTTCTAGGGACTCTGGGGAATTCATCTTTTTAGGAATTAAAAGGAACACACACCACCTGAAAAATAGGAGGAAAAAAAACACCCCCACAGAAAAAAACCCCCAAACCAAAACAAACAAATAAACCCCACTTCAAACTGAACACACACAGACCTTTATCTTTTTCACACTCAGGATACCAATCACCTCACCCAGCACTGCATTGCAAGTAAAACAGGTGACCTAAACCAACCTAGCAATAAATTAATGGTTTGGGGGCAGATGGGAAAGGATCTCTGGCAGTTCCACTCCTTCCCTCCCTCCCTGCTCCCAACCAGACACAGCCTGGATCACCAGTTCAGACTAACTTTCAGAGAGCTATGAGGATGAAACCCTCTCCTCTCATGCACATTTAAGTTCCTCTTCAAGTGATATGCTCAAGTGCCAACTAATTTTTTTTGAAAATTGTGCAATCTCAAATTACAGCACGCTGTGATGGAGAACCACAATCTTCATTAAGCTGTCCAATGAAGTACTGTATATGTAATTAAAAAATTAATGCCTATTTCTCAGCAATTCTTTTCATCCATCAACTTTTCTTCCTTGTTCTCTGATGAGATACTGACCACAACATCTCAGAGCTTTTTTTAGTCAAAGAAACAAGCTTCACATTTCAAACATTTTGCAAGGAAGCAGATGTGACTCTTCAAATATTTTCATATGTTCCCTCAAAAGTCACAGACACCATTTAGCTCAGTTGGTTAAAACTTGGTTGTAATAATGCCAAGGTCATGGGTTCAATCCCCTATGTGGGCCATTGACTTAAGAGTTGGACTCGATGATCCTTGTGGGTCCCTCCCAACTCAGAATAGTCTGTGAGTCTGTGACCCAGGCTAGACAGAATATTCCAGATGGGCCATAGCAGCAAAAACAATGCACTCCCTGTTCTCCTCCACGTGAGACTCCTTTCAAGGACATCTCTGGATACATGAGCACTTGCCAAAGTATTTCACAAGCTAATGCTTGTGAAATTGGTCCAGTGCTGTGAAAGTGGCTGCTTCCAAGTAATGGGGAAGGTCCTGAAATCTTGGCCCATGGTCTCAGGAGCGTGATTTAACACACAGTCATACAAGTAAAGATCTCTGCTTCAACGTTAACATTTACTTCCCTCACAAAACCATGAGTAATCTATCTCTCATTTTAACAATTTCATGTTTTCCTTCAAATTGCATATCAAAATATTGAAGAGCAGACTTTTAATAATTTAACATGACCCAGTTTCCTTTGCATTTCCTAATATGATATGCTACGCTACTTCAAATAAATGAGGTAAAAATCTTTACAGCTGGGTAAAGTCCAATTCTATAATGCATCCTCTATTATTCATTGTATTTAGCTATATTTATCTTAAAGATTTTGCATTTTTTGTTTGCTGGGAAATCAGCAACAAAAGGCAAAAAAGCAAATGCACCATGATAGCAGAGAACAGTCAGAAAATCCCAGCTTATTCTAAATGTTCTTAAGCTAATATGCTAAAAAAAAATCATGAAGTTACAAAAATATTTCCTGACCTACACTGATGGTCTAAAATATGCATAAAGGAAAAGCAGGATCAAAAACCGGAGAAAATAAATTAAAAACTGAGCTTCCTAAGAAGCAATTGCTAAAAGAAGTGTCCTATGCTAATTAGGAGCCAACATATTTTGGAGAATAACTGCTACATTTTCAGCAAACCAGTCAAATGATCTACTTTGCCCTAACTGCATAAGGAAGAGAAAGTATAAATTTCTCACTTGCTCATTACTTAAAACGGAATTTCATTCTCTTGGGCTGTAAAATCAAGGTTGTGAAACTGGATGAAAATCCTTTAGAAAAATTTCTGCTCAAAGCTCAAATCCTACCTCTCACACAGCCATCCACTCGAGATGCTAATTCGAGATAAAAACAGAGAAAAGCTGCAAACGTTATTTTGTATGTTTGAATACATATATTCAAAAAGCACTTCATGTTAACCAATAACTCAGTACTAAACAAGAAGATTAAAAAATAAACTGGACAGGTTCACCTGTTTAACAAAATCCTCACTATTTTAAAGTGTGTAATCTGTGGCAACAGCTAAGTCATACTGTGATGAAAAATACACCAAATGACTGTGTAAAGACATGGGAATTTTTCCAGCTGATAAAATCTAAAAATACATACTTTTTATAAAATACTGATTTATGGAAAGCCTTTCAGTTTGTTAATATACTAGAAGTTCTGAAATCAATCATACTGAAAGACTAAAAATAACCTCTTTGCCAAGTTAATCATACAGAACATTTTGGCTTAAAAGACATTAAAAACACCTAATTACTGCAATGGATTGGCTCCCTGTAAGAATGAAAGCAGATAATGGCAGCAATGTGAGACTGATGTTCACTAATATGATCAAGAGACTAATTATTATCCATGAATCATTTGTAGCATTCAAAACTTGATTAATGTCAGGTCAAGTTTAACATGTGATAGGTTTTATTAGTAATTCTCTGCTATCCCACAGCTTGTCAGTGTACGTGAGTGCCATCTGTTAGGCGCAGGAATAGCCAACAGCCACAACAAAAACACACTGGCTGCAACTGGTCACTGAAAATCATTTTAAGAATTCCCCAAGAGAACTGCCCTTATAGTTTTAAACACACTAAACTGGAATCGAGCACAAAAGACCTGCTAAAGATGAGAAATTTGTAGCCCTAAAAAGTGAGCATTCAAGGTAGGTTTCTCTTATTTTAAAGCCTGACCAAAGGCATGTTAAGTAATACTGAATTTAGCTTCACAGATTGGCCAGTTTCTAGTAACAAAAATTCTTTTGTAAGAGGAATATGCATAGCTTCTCTCTACTCTCCATCAATCTTTAGCAATCATTCCTGTACTGAATACACTGCTTTACCCTTCAGAGCATCACTCATAACATTCCAATACATATGCTCATGTAGCAAAACACCGTCAGAAGACACTGAAGAAACCTGAAAATCATATTCCACAAAAAAATGTTTACTGATGGTTTTCCATTTGTTCTAATTACAGATAATAGCAAGAAGAAATCCTTTCACAGTAGGCCCACTGTCTAGTATTTCCCAGCACTTTGTATGTGGCCAGCTTTACCAGGGGTCACCTCTCCCATGTACAGCCCTTTGCAGCAGGACAGGAGTTCACCTGGGCACTTCCAATGAACCTCCACAAGCTCTGCATCAGTAACAGCGTGAGCAGCAAGGCTGAAATAACATGAAGCGGCAACAGACAGGTGCATGCACAGGGAGGAAGGAAGGTGACCTAATTCTACCTGGGTTTGCTCCGGCAGCTATGTATTCTCCTCTGGTCTACAACTAGTTAGAAACTCAGCGGGAGCATTGAAACAAACATTTATTTACCTCATAGCTACAAGAGCCCTGTCAAAGGTATTATAAACATGTTCTCACTTGATGCCCTCTTGCATTCTAAGTGGAAGAAGCTGAAAGGCTGCCACTAGCATCTGCGGGCTGTACTTCAGCTCCGACTGTTCTGTTCCCTGGCTGAGTGTGTGACATGCACGACTCCCTGACTCCTTGATGTCTTGATGTAAAAGCCAAATATTCTGAAGACTTGATGCTAGAAGGCCAGAGACCAAAAATAACATCATAATTCAAAGAACCAGAACTACTACAGTAGAGTGCCTTTCTCGACCACTTGCCCAGGTAATTTCAGAGCTGGTGACTGACAAGGACCCAAACTACTAGTGACTTGTCATTATCATTCTAACTGATGACACCACTCTTTATTATCTTTCCAGAAGAGCAATTCTGCAGAAAAGTCTTTACTGGAGTCTATACATTCATTCCACTGGGCAGTCCCGTGGTGTAAAGGAGAGCACTCTGGACTCTGAATCCCAAGGACCTGAGTTCCAGTCTCAGTGGGGACCGTCCCCTGGCAGTTCAATGCCTCCCTGCCATCCCATCCCGTCACATCTGGGATGCTCAGCAGGGTCAGCCCCGGTTAGTAGCGGGTGCTGTGACAGTCCCGAGGACTTCACTGTCACTGTCCAAGCTCTCTCGGCCGTGGCAGATGGACCTTGGGACTTAAACGGTGGGGCCAGTTCTGCACACGCTGTGCCTCACCTAAAAAATCCACTGCACAGGCTGGAAGGGCACACCCACATGGGGAGAGCCCTGCCCAAATCTTCATTTGCAAAGTCTGGCCATACATATGTATTCTTTCCAGAACAAGGCAGCAACAGAAACTTCAGTTTATATGCATGTGATAGGGAATGAGCAACACTTTGAAGTAACAAAGCCAAAGAGATTCATCCCTTCTGTGTGCAACTTGCTTTGTGTCATGACTGACGCAATTCTGAAAAAACCCAAGCTATTCCACACACTGGACTTTCAAAGCTTTTCCAGTCTCTACCAGAACTGCTGCCAGTTTCAGAAGGGAGTGTCATAGTCTACTTTCTTCAGAGAGTTTAGGTCATATATATCATCTTCTGAAAGCTGTT
Organism: Sakesphorus luctuosus; assembly: GCA_013396695.1. NCBI lineage: Eukaryota > Metazoa > Chordata > Aves > Passeriformes > Thamnophilidae > Sakesphorus > Sakesphorus luctuosus. Next base: position 374,820 of record VWZD01000216.1, read on the forward strand.
TCTTAAATCTTTTCTACAACCCCTATAAAGTTTTCAAAGAAAAGCCACTTCCAGATATATGACTAGCTGGAAGTCATTGTAGTCTGTGATGGAAGGCAACCTCCAATGTTAGGGTCTGAAGAATCATGCTAGCTTGCTTTCATTACCCACCCACACAGGAGAAAATGCCATTGTGAACAACAGTAAAATATATTGGGAGGGTAGTAGAGATTCAAGTTTGATGGGTTTAATTTTTTTTAATACATTTTTGGGTTTTCAGATAATTCATTAACTGCACACTTTAAAGATGCTAATGTCACTAGCTGTATGCCATGTCTCTTAATTATTTGGATAGAGACAATTCAGAAAAATATATAGCACACTGCAGTAAGAGCCCCACTAAGCTATCATCCATGTGCTGGTTCTGAGTGAATAACTCCAAAGGTCACATACCTAATATATTCAAAACAATACCCAAGAATAACACAAGCACTATGTGTGTTAATGCTTAATTTGACAGCACATCTGCATTCCTGAATTCAAAATAAGCATGAGGCATTTCTCACTGTCAATCTCTTCTCAGAAACACAATTGAGAAACTGACATCAATTAACTATGATGTTTTCAAATGCTTCTTTCAAATAAGCAAAATAGGCTGCTTCAAGAAACTTTAATTGACTTTTGTGATAGCTTCAAAATGAGAGAAACGTGGACTCCTCAAAGCTGCGTGGGAATGTCCCTACCAAAGAGCAATACCTCATATTTATTTTACCTGATGAAGAAACAGAGCAATATATTTCATAGCTTGGTCATTTCATTTACTGTGATTTTCACAGTTCTCTATTTCAACCTGCAAGGTACCTTCATTTGTTTTGTTTTAAGGATTGGGATTTTGCCCACAACACTTTTCCAATGCTCTCCCCTACCTGGCAACACTCCCATCTGAGATTACAGTCCAGCTGGGAGCTGGAGAAGGTTTGATAGGTTCCACCAGCAAATTCTTTGATGTAGTTAGAAATTATCTGCAATCTATGGCATTCCTGAATGGATGAAAGACACTCAGTAAAGCCTGTTACAAGCAAGGTTCTAACACTGATGTTTACAATCTCCCAAATACTCTGGGCTAGACCAAATACTACATTGAATAGTTCTTACGATGTAAAAGCTAAAAATGACACTGAGTTGACTGCAGTGGGGCAGGGACATTTTAATTTGTTCTCTAAATGATCGTCATGTTACAAACTTGATAGGGTTTATCTGTTATCCAGCCCCTGTGTAAACTGTTACAACATAATCTGGTCTCTGGGTGTCAAGAATGTGAACAGGTCTGCTTTAATTAAAGCAGATAATTAAGGATTTTGTTCTATTAAGCATTTCTACTAAAACTTACCAATAAATGTGTATACAATAATTCAATTAGACACAAAATGAATATTCAAGAATACAGTCTTCATACATTTACTGTTACAATGCCTGTGCTAATATATAGCACTGGGCACCAATGAAATTATTTTAACACAAAAATTAAGCTTTAAAATTATATTCTGGATGTTAAAAAGCATCTTCTGCTATACAATGGCACTGGAGTGCTTTATTTGCTACTATGTTGAAATTAAAACTGTAATGTCATAACAGTAAAATGCTGAGATTTTATTATTTCTTGATTTTAAAGATTAATTCTGTACAGTTTTTTCCTTCAAAATTCATATCACAAGAAAAGAAAGAGCTAGCAGCGATATCCAGTAAACTTGCATCCTAATAAACTGCTTTATATTTCACCCCCATCTTTACAATTTTCTTTGTGCTTTTATTCATTTTATCCAAATTAAGTGCATGTCTCTTGAACGTCATTCCAACAGGAGAAGGCTGATGGCTTCCCTGCGGAGCTGCATTGCCAGGAGGCAGTCTGGAAAGTGACAGGCTGTGAAGTGGCACAACGAACAATATTAAACAGTTGCCCCTCAATTAATGAGTGGAGTGACCCACTTAGTCACCACAGCTGAGTCCTCTAACTAATTCAGAAGATATCAAATATACCAATTCAACTGCCCATACTGGGATACCAAATGGCAGTTAGGTCCAAACAGATTGGTTTGGTAATACACCAGAAAAATGAAAGTAGAAATCACTGTTAAAGACATTTTTCCCACTTAGAAAGGTATAACGTATTTCCATTGCAAAAAATCTATGAGAGGCAATTTACAAAAATGTTAGAATGTTCAAAGCTGAAGTTAAAATGCTAAAAGCTAAACTGAGTAAGTACTGTCCAGAGTTTTAAACTTACAATGTGCACCAAGTATAAGACTTCATCCATATGCCATTCTTTTTCCACTAGTTTCATTGTTTTCTTTCCCCCACTATAGTTTGGCAAGTCATAATTTAATAACATATTCCACATGTGAATTATTCTACATTAATTTAATTTGTACCAGTAGCAATATCTAACATAGGTCACAAGTTATGAAAATAATCCTTCCAGGAAAAATTGAAGACTGTTTGTTTTAATTTCAGTTGATCACTTTCTGAAATAAGTGAAATGTAACTAATGTGTAAAAAATTTCTTAAACCAAAAGCAAAAAAGTTATCTCTTTTCCTAACCAAAATTATACTGTGCAGAAATATTATACTTGACCTTCAACAACACAAATTATAATAATAATCGAAAGCAAGTAGCCTGATCCTCTTTTGTTTACTGTAGGAAATGAACCAGATTCCTGTTCGTGAATGGGTCTCCTTAAGTGACTCCACCAAAGCTGAAAAGTTTGCCATAGCTGAGTCAATGTTTTCCTAGCACAAGGGAAAATCTTTTGGTGTAAACCAAAGCTAAGCAAATAGTTGCAGCCTCCCTGCCCACCGAAAGCAAAGGAACACTCAGAGGCAGCTGGACACCCCACCAGTCCTGGCCTAAAAAGTCTCTGCTACCCTCATCCTCCCACTGACAGAAATTATATTTCCTGAACAGTAAGTATCCACATCATTGTAGTGCCACAGCTGGTTGCACGAAATAGCTCCAGTTCAAGGGTTGAATTTCAAGAGGTAGTAACATACATTCAGCTCAAGAACCACATTTTCGTCCTCTATCTCATATTACAATTTACAGAGCCTCTACTTGGGCTGGTTGGCTGTACTCACTTTTACAATTCATATGCTAAAACAATTTTGAACAATGAAGCTGAAGTACTACATGCTGGGATACGAGACAGCTGCCAAGTGAAGATTCAAATTCCAGTATAAGGCAACATTTTTACAGCTTCTTATTCACTACTTGTTTATTAGATTTCTCAGGTCAACAATTATTTGCATTTACAGGAAGAAAAGCACTTCAAAATGAAGATTTAGGTGGACATAGCCACCAGCACAAAAGCATCTAATAAGCCAGTTTTTGAATAAGGCAATATTGCTTTTACACCATTTAACTTTCCATTCTTGGGGAGGTGGAACAGGACAAAGTGAGGAAGAAATATAAGAAATACAGAAATAAAAGCAAACAGAAACAAGATGGTAGAGGGGAGATGGGTCAGAAGATAATTAAAAGGTGATGAGATGATAAATAGGCCAAAAACCTGGAACAGAACAGATGGGATGAGGACTATGGTGTAGGCCAGACACCAAAGAGTGTCTGCCAACTCTAGGTCAGGAAATGCAGGATAGAAAGGTGAGCCAATTAAGCTACTCCTTAAGGCATAGAAAATCAAAACAAAAACAAAAATAAAACCAGAGAAAACAAGTCTTTTTGGCATTAAAAGCCCTCCAGATGGTAACATTCCCTCTCCACTGAGATGCAGAATTCAAGATCTCCAATAAACAGATTATTTGACACTTGTGCTTCTGCCATTGCTGCCATTGCATTCTACTCCTTTGTCCCATGATTGCAAAGCTCCTCCACACTGCTGTCTGTAGGAAACTTGGAGATACAAGATAGGGCTTTGTGGTCATTTCCAGTCAGTTTTGGATTAGCAGCTCTCTCCACAGACATGAAAGAGCTGTGTCTGCGTATTCTGCCTTTTATTGGGGTTCACTTTTTCAGGGCACTCAAACAGCAGCTTACAGCTGCCTTAGCTGCCTGCGGAACACTCCAATCCATCAACAGCAGCGAAGTGTGTACTTACACAATCTCCTGCAGCATCAGAGGTTCACAGCCACTTAAATTTCCAAAGCATAACACCTCAACACAGTTACACCTTGGTTGGCACTAACTTCTAAACATTCCAACTCTCCTAACTACAACAAAAGCCGTTTCAAGAAGTAGAACTAAAAATCCAAATGTCAAATAAACCAGGAGAACAAAATAAGCCATCTGTCAGTTCACCAATTTGACTGAAAACTTTTATGAAGATCCTAGACCATTTAATCTTCTAGCAGGGATTACTCACCTTCTTTCTAATCCCTGTAGGACAAGCTGTCATTTTAAAACTAGATAATAGTCTAAGAACTGACAAGTCATTGACATACAGAGTGTAACATTTGAAAAGGGTTATTCATTTGACCTGTATCATTGTTTAACCTTTAGCCCTATTGTTCTACTGAGAGTGATGGGCACAATTCTCTACGGGACCAGACTGCACAGAAAGGAACTTTTTTCCTACTCCAGTTAGACAGGATTTTCATTAGACAACGGGCTTTAGTGATGACATCCACACTGAGACTGTCCACAAAAAAAAGCCTTGCAAAAGAACTGTGGGTTGGTTTAAGCAATGAAAACCAAGAGTTGGATCAATTCCAATAATTTAATTATCTCTATGTACCTGTACTTCTTGTTTAATATAATGAATATAATAATTTCCTTCTTGAAAATCCTAAAATATTCATATAAATAAAAGGCTAAGGCTCTAAGGTTAAGAGTATGCAGCATTTAAAGCACTAATCTCACTTGTCTTTAATACTTCAGCATCAAGGAAACCTAAAACTCAGTTTCTTCCACTGCCTGCTGCTACCCTTACACAGCGTGGGAGTGTTGGCAGATTTGACCATGTCACCTCCTTGAATTCTGATGCAAACCGATAAATGAAAAGAAAGCAAGATACACAACAAAAGTGACCAATTAGGCAAGTGTAATGACAAACACCAAAAATTCATCTTTTCCAAAACATGTTTTTTCTAAAAGGACCTGGGAAGTTACATTAAAAGGCAAAATAGCTCATAAAACACATGTGTCCCCGGCTAACATTAAAAGAATAATCTGTGTTTAACAGATTATAGAGGAAAATAAATGCAGTGATACTGCTTTCTCTGTCAACACCAAAGTTCAAGAAGGAAACATTTCTAGACATTCTGAGAATAAACAACCTGTCCCCCAGTGACTGCCCCTTTCTTTCCTTCCTATTACCATCAAAACCCAGCCTTATAAAAAATAAAAAAATCCACCAAAACATCTTAAAATAATGTTCAAGGCAATATCATAAAGATACAGCCCTTATTTCCAAGATCTAGCCCCAACAACAAACGTCAAAGTACAACTATAAATGCTGCAATATTTTATAATTGCACTTTAAAAGTATATTTCATTTTGCAGTAAATTGATTTTCAGATTAGAACAAAATCAGTCAGTAGTCTAACTCTGGTATTAAAGTCCCAAATCCGTAAGTCTAAGAACAATTTCATTATTGGACACACTATATAACACAGCATAAAGTTTACTGCTGTTTCAAGTAATTACTTTCACTTTTTCACTGAAAATTACTAAACCTATGTGGACAACATTCGTTTTTCCTAATATAATTAAAAGGTTTAGCCACTTATTCTGCTATTAAAAATTGTGCTGAGACTCTTAGCCTTTTAAGTAATCTTCCTACAGTCCACACAAGCTAATACAAATTTACTGATACTTATTGTTAATAAAAAGAATGGAATGGAATGTGTTAATCCAGGTGATAGAAAGGGGAGGCTGTGAAGAGAGGGGTCTGCAATACTTATTTTTGTGAGGTTCAAACTGCATACTGGGAATGTGTTTAAAGATTGAAGCTTCTCAGAATAAAAATGTGATGAAGTACATTTGACTTTCTTCTAGACCCTAAGGCAAACCCCAGCTAAACTTCAAAAAAAAAAACAAACAAACAAACAAAACTCCAAAACATACTCCTAATATTTTGATGAAACACATTCTGACCAGTGGTATCTGGTTTCCACTTTTTCAGTCTTGAATATGCTGGTGCAATCAGAGATCCATCTCATCTGCTGCCAAAGACTGCTGTCTCCACTGATGTCTGAAAACAACAAGCCTTGGGGGTGACATGAGAAGCTACATCTTCTCTCAGTGAAATACACTGGGAAGAAGGTAGAGAAGAAACTCAAACTTAAAAAAACCTCACAGCTTTTCTGAGAACACTAAAGGGTGTCAGTCTTTAGGGATCTTGCCACTGTTTAACCCCAGTCAGCAATTAAGGACCACAAAGCTGCTAGTTCTAGTCAAGAAAGGAGGGATCCTGTTAGATCCTTTCTAAAGATGAAAGGATCTCACTGTTCACAAAAATAAAAGAAAAATCAAGAAAAATGACTAATTAAACATAAGGAAAATATCTACCTAAGCAGGTCCCACTTGTCAGTCCTTTAGCAGCCATTCAGTGGCCACCCAGCTCTGGACAGGGATTGCTGGGTATGCTGAGTCAATCTGAACATGAGCAGACTTAGAGGATAGAAGGAATTCCTAGTCTTCCCGCAGCCCTTGCTGTCCTGTACACAGAGCTGATAAACCCTGTCAAGACATTCGTCATCGATGCAAACGAAAGTCAGCTTGCTCTGCCAGCTATACTAATGAGGTATTCATCACTACATTTGTTGCTATAGTTGCAGAGATGACTGAATAAAAATAGGATAAAGATCCTTTGGGCAAAGAACACTATTTTTAAAGAGTCCTCTTTCAGAATAGGGCAATGCTTCCCAACAATATTCTATTCTGACCATAGATAATGAAAATAATCATGAAGTTATGATGAATATGCAGATGCAATCCCCTTTTGATTACCCTAAGGAAGCATTAGAGGAACCACACTTATCAAGTGCACCAAAGTAATGAAATGAAAAAGGTATTTTGAGGTAAATAAGAGCAACAATTTTATGAACACTATTCTTTTGTACAGATATATATTTGATATCAATTTTGAATCAATAATTATTTCTCTTAAATGTTTACTAATATTGCCTTAGATAAAACTTCACATCAATACAGGTACTACTACCTAAAACTCCTTACAGCTGTCATAGGGCATACAAACAGTAGTGACATAAAACCTCTTACTTATTGAAAACAATTATCAAATTTTAAGCCTCCTAAGGAGCTTTCTGTTGTAACAGTAGTAGTAAAAATAGCATGTTTCACTAGGTAAGAGTGATTTAAACAAGGACAAAACCCCCTATGATGTATACTGTACAGAAAGAAAAAGGTGAAAGCCGTGTCTATGTTAAAATCCAGTCTGCCATGACTGCCACTTAAAAATCCTAGCCCAAACCAACTGGGAAAAAAACCATCCAAGAAAAACCAAAACCACCAAAACCAAATTACCCAATAAATTAAAAGTGTACAGATACTCTTATCTCAAAGATGTTTTTAAGGCGATGCTAACATATCAGGGTGAACTTTTGTTGACTGAACTGCATTTGCAACATAATAACCTAAGATGCAGATTGCAACGTCCTTGAAGTTTTACCTGGTACTGCAGACTTACTGTTAGCTTCAAATACTATTTTTAAAAAGCTTGCAATAAGTAACAAAACCAGAAAAAGAGCTGTGCTTCACACTTTCAGATGGCCTGCTCTCTCAAACTGCCTCAGTCACTGCTGTATCTGGTCGAAGTATAAATTCACCACTCATGAAAAACCAGCAGCAAAACTCTCAGAGGGAAAGGAATTCCCAGAGGAAGAAAATGTGCTATATAACTGTAGGGCAAACCAGCCATTAACTTTTACTCCCTGTAACTGGTAGAAAAGTTAAGTGACAAAAAGAAGCCTAGCTTACAAAAATCATCTTTCAAAACATATCATTTCATAAATCCCAGGATATTACTCTTATTTGCTTTATTTTTCTACCAATTTGACCTAATACATGCACAGAGTAGATAAAGCAAAAATGTTTGAAATTATTAAATAAGACAAAAATAACAATAGCTATTCACTCTGCATTGCCAATAACTCCACCCCTCCTGCTCTCTGTATGTATCTCCAGCTGCTGCATACAGGAATAATCTTTACAATAATCAAGAAAAACATATGACAGATAACTCTTTCATTCTAGAATTCACAAGTTAATCAAACCTGGTGGCAAAGAAAAGGACAAAATCAAAAAATACTGTAGAAATACTGTTTCAAAAGCAATTATAAGTTTATTATGAAAAACAATTCTAGCTATGTATAATTTTTTCCCCTCACCAACATATTTGATGCTGTACTGATGGGCAATAAGGCAGTCAAATGTCTTAAAGTGCTTGTGCTCAGAGTTTTGAGAAGGACAGAGAAAGATCAGTAAAAAACATAATTTCATTTCTGACTTTAAAAAGTGCCTCAGTCCAAACTGTTAAAATGTCATATGGTGGAATGCACATGGACAATTCAGAAAATTCCCTTAGACAGAAAAACAAAGAGACCCTGAGAATAATTTTTGTTTCCTAGGTTTTGGCAAGTGGAGGATCATTTCACTAGACATGTGCTGGCAATTAGATTTAACTAGCATGACATTTGTTTACAGATCTGTTTTATCTAGAAGTTTTTCTAAGAATGCTTCCAACCACATTGTTTCCGCTGTTTTTAAATAAGGTTAAATAACCTGGAACTTCATAACTCTTCAAGAAACTTTATGTAAGAAGCCATTTGTAAGACATGTTCCTTTTTTCTAGTTTCCTTTAATTTCAAGCTCCCAGACAAACAACCTTCCTCCCCACACCATGAAAAATTTACTTCACATTCACAGTGTTGTTCTGAAACAGACAACCCAAAACGGAACAACACAGAGAAGTTATCAAACCATTTATAATGCTTTATCCACACAAACCTCTCACAGAATTGTTTATGACTTAAACTTTCCAAAGACTGCTAATCTCTGCCATTTTTTTTCGGTTCATCTTATGCTTAATCTCCTTATTTACTTTTCAGTCACTCTTGGTTATCCAAAATACCATTACTGCTCCTCTTGGAGCAAGATTCATTACCTGCCACAGGATCAAGGAAATGACAAAAGCAAATGGAAACCTACAATTTGCTGTTCATTGCACTGTGCTGATGAGACATGGGACTACTTATAACAGTAGTGTTGAGAAAAACAGGTTCTTCTAGAAGAAAGTATTATCCAGGAGCCATTTAATTCACAGAAGGGAATAAAAGTATTTTACAGAATGTTAGAACATGTCTATACTGAAGAAAAGAGAACATAATGAAGGATAGGAACTCATATATATATATATATATTTGCAATTACTGCAGAAGACCTAGGGCAGTATTTTCGTAAGTAACATGCATAGATCTTAACTAGGATGGGCTCTTAATAACCCCTGCTGAACATAAAGCAGGAGTTCAAGCACAATTCATGTTTCTTATCCTATGACCAAATGGGGACTGGAAGTAAAAAGAACATTACATTCTTACCTGAAAAGGAGGATAGTGTGAACAACATAGCTCTCAGACATTTCCTTGAGCACAGAGACATTTCAAACCTAAAGCTATTAATTTCTGTACCATCACTCAATATCACGAAACTAAAGAATCGGATTTTGCCAAAGTACATGTTTCAAATATGAGAAAATAGTAACTCAGAAAGAGTAAGTAGCCTAAAACCTCTTTTCAGAGTATCCCAAGATGCCATTTGCCCCTCAGCCATTGCAGAACACATGGTTAGCAGAGGAACTCGCTGGAAGGCGAGGGAAAACCTATACCTATCACTGCTTTGCTGCCTCCAGTGCCACAACATAAAACAACAAAATCAAGCTTACCTTTCTGGAAGTGTAGATGTCAAAAAATGGTTTGTTTCGAACACTGAACGGTTCCTGTGCTTTGTCAATAAGACCACTTTTCATCTTCTCATGTCGTGGAAATATAATCTCTTTCTCTATACATGAAAGTCGAACATTAAAATCGCAGTCTCCAACAGGCTGTCCCTGCCAAATTACAAAATCACTATTAAAACAAAACAGCAAATTATTTGAACAGTCTCAGTGTTCCTTAAACAATATTTAGAATCCTACAGATACATAAAATATTATCAAATGGTTACATTTTTCCCAAATACTTGGTTTTCAAGCATTTGTCCCAGGCTGTAAGAAGTTTAATCAGATCAAAATTCATAGAAAGTTAGAAGGTTGTAGTACGCATTCAAGCATATGTGAATTAAATATATAAGCAGCTTTAATGTTAAGTAAAATAATTTAAATATTCCCTAATTAGAGCTTTTATATAGAAGCTGCATACTTTTCCACAGTTTTCCTCTAAAGTCATTTAGCTGGTTTTGTTCACAATACTTTTAATGACAACACAGCAATGAGATTTACACAGTTAAGTGAACTCCTTGTTTCAAATGTACTATATTGATGTCTTGAAAGAAACATTAATTACATAAAAGTTCACTTTTCTGTCACTGAAAAGAGAAAAATACAGCCGCAGTTGGAAAATGTGCCAATAAACAATGGCTACAAAAATCTGCAAGATATGTGATGCCTCAGTCACAAAAAGGTAGTAAAGCCCTTTGCTAAGTCTCAGTAGCATAGTCTGACCTTTCAAGATCTGAAATAAGACAGCAGCTTTACATTCTCCTTATACATTTGGTGCATTGCACCAGATCAGTACGAGCATTCAAAATGTGCATTTGCTGGATTAATAATGGTTTGTAATGGAATTTGCTATATTTTGAGCATTACATAGTGAGGAAATCACTAAAACAAAATAAGTAACTTTCAACTTATAAATTCTAAAGTTCATTTCAATCAGACATGCCATTTTCACAGCAATAAAGCACAAAAGTTGCAGATTTGCATTGTTACAAAAATGATACAGCAGTGAAAGGTATTTACTTGAGATCATCCCTCATTTAGCCACCCTATGCACACAAGAAAGTAATTTTCAAAACCCATTCCTTTCACGGTCCACAGAGAATAAACTCGCAGAGCCTTGGCTTCCAGACCAGAATTTTTCAAATATTGAAAGCAATGAGCACAGGAAACTGGGGAGACATGGAACCCCAATTATTAATGGCACCAGTACAGCTGAGCAGAAGAATCAGCACCCATGTATTTCCTGCACTACACACTGCTGGAAGGAATAAAGCCCTGCTCTAACATGAATCAGAGAGGATCTGAACTGGTCAACTGGAAAGAATGCCAATAAAACAAATGGCAGGATGACATTCTGATGAGGCATACAAAGGTAAGAGATAGAATAAGCAGCATTTAAAAAGCTATCTCAGTTAGAAGAAAAATAGAGCACCAATTTTAGGCCACTATGAATTTTGTCAATTCTTTCCAAATTCATATTGGCTTTCACCAGAATCTTGTACATTTCATGCTCCTGAAAGGGCATTAAGTTTGTCTTGCATTCCTTTCCTAGCAGTAGATCCTCACACAACTTCTATCAAAAGTCCTCAGTTGTTCACAACAAGAGCTTGAAGAACTATGCATTGCTCCCATATAATTCACAACCCCTTTCTTTCCGGACTCTGCTTCAGTCTACACAGGAACAGGCAGCACAGCCACGATCCCTCTGGCAGGGAAGCACATCCTGTACAAAGCCTGTGACAGACAAAATGAGCGAAATGCTCCTCATCTCTGTTCAGCTATCCATGCTTGTGAAGAAGAAAGCTTAGTTGGCTGTTAACTACTGCCTTCAACATTGCCTTCCTTTCAAACACGAAGGTGTTACTAGTAAACTACCATTCAAAGGAATGGAAAATTAGAGTACAGAAAAATCCTAGGCGCAGGAGAGTGGCTTAGTCTTCATTCCTTTGCCACAGAATACAGCTGTATGATCTACAGATTTTTAAGTGCCACAGAGAAAATGCTGCAGAACAAATCAATCTTTCCTTCCTTTCTCTCTCCCCCCATGCACAGCATACTTGGGTACCCATGTATACAGGGATTGAGTTTTTCATAGGTTGCACATCTAATTAAAACACAGAAAACACATCTCGACCCCTGCAACAACTGACTGAAGAATTCTTTACTGGGAAATGTGTATACATATTTTTTATTACTTCAAAGAACACCATAATTCTCTAAGTACATTTCAGCAAGATCTAGTGCACTGCCATCCTTCCTACAGTATCTTTTCCACTTAGCCATATTTTATTAGTAGGTCTGAAAGAGCAAATTAACTAATTAGTATTTCATACATTTGAGCTTCCAATAAGCAGTAAAGTTATTTAGAAAGCTTTTCTGAAATTACTCATTCAGAAACGCTTTTGTTCAGTGATTTAAATTTATTTCAAGCCTTTAACAGTTAAATTAAAAGCTGAAATTACTTCATATGCACCATAAACCAGCTGAAGCACCTTCTTTTCCTTTAAATAACCCTTTTATTTTTTTCATCTACTCAGAACTAATTATTTCCTGCAGTTGTGCCAATCATACATTTCTATTTCAAAGCCTGTTAAGCAGAACTGTATATTACAGCTAGGTTCCATCACATAAAGGTCAGAGCTAGGTTGACATAAGATTATATGAGATGAGAAAACACAGACAATTCTGCCAAGCAACTTCTTCATCAGCGTAGTAAATTAAGAAGTAAAGGAGCAGTTAATTCTCACAAAAGCACAGGACATTCACAATAAGAAAATTAGTATACCATTGAGTCTAACTGAAGGACATACCAAATAAAAGCAATATTGGAGGAGGGTAGCTTTTTTCTTTGTTATTAGACACATGCTATAATTACAAAGAAATTGCTAATACACAATGCATTTATCCCAGACATATCCAAAAACTTGAAGTGATAAAATTCTAGCTTTTAGCAAATACGTAGGAGGATAGTGTAGGCTGCAATAAATAATTCAGACCTTGACAAAACCACGAAGAGATTATTTAGTGTATAAAGCACACATTTAAAAGTTGTCAAAACCCAAGACATTGATGCATGTATAATCTAAACTCAGACATTAAATAATAGCATGTTTTTAGGCAATAGAGATATTTTATTAATTTAAACATTCAGATGTTTGAGATTTTATTTCAATACATAAAGTTTTCACTTGTTTGAGAAGGCTGAGGGTCACCACTGCCTAAGTGCATAGTTACTGGAGTACATTATGTGATAATTCCTGTTCTAGACATTTTTAACCTAAAATAAGTTTGTTAGCAAAGGGTAAAACAAAATTAACAAGTTGCATGTGTCTCCTATCTACGCTAGAAGTTACACTTACCTCTCACTGTAAATAAAATGTATCCTAAAGCAAAATACCACTTAGTCAAGCCTTACCAGAAGTCATCTGTAGAATTAACACCTCTTTATGGAGCAGCTGAGTTCTCTTCACCTGCTGAAACTTTGTGCATTGCACTAAGGTCACAACATGGAGTGGGCTTGCAGTAGATATTGTACTTTAAAATATGGCTTTGATTTTAAACAAAATCTTCCACACAACTTCAAAATGTAAAATGAGGTTCCTACTGTACTTTGAAATTCATCCAGGACTCAACATTTCTAAATTTAAACTTAAGTTACTTCAAATTAGCTTCTTAACAAAATTCAAACATACTTAGTCACCTAAGAACCTAAGGAAAAAAAAGAAAATACATGTTTAAAACCACTAAAAAACGGGGTCTACAGCTCATTTAATGTCCATTTTCTTGAGCCAACGGGAGAAGGCAATTTATTTTCTAGAAGATTTCAAAGAAGACAAAAGACAAAAAACCCCCACACAAACAAACAAACAAAAACCAAACAAAAAAACCAAACAAAAAAACCAAAACAAACCAAACAAAAAAAAACCAAAACCCCCCCAAAATAACAAAAACACAAAAAAACACCACCAAGAAAAACTCATCCACCCACCACACCCACAATTCCTATAACAATGCCCCAAATGGGTGCCGAAAGACTGAACTTGGACAAGTGTCAGCCTTTCTCCTGTCCTCCACCCAGTTCGCAGAGACCTCAATGCTGAAGTAACCACCTCATGTTACATCTAATGAGTAACTCAGATCCCGGGTCATTGCATACAGGAAGATGGCAGAAATTGCAGACACAGAGAAAAGAGCAAGGTGATTTCTGCTGCACACTCTGCCTCTCTCTCTGCAAGGAAAAAGGAGGATCTACCATCACCTCCCAGGTTTAAATTTCCCTTCCCCTGTGTCTATGGTTGACCTTGTGGCTACAGCTCAGCAAAGTCTGTGAGTCTTACATGGAAAGTACTTTATCTAAATGGATACAGTGCAGACAACATTCTATGTAGGCACTAAATTCCACAAAAGTACTCTCTTTGATTTTGGCATTTATCCAGCTTTCCCCAATGCAGCTACAGTAAAAGCTAAAATAATGCCTGAGCCTCTGGACACAGCTGATAACCAGCATGGTCTGGGATAAACTGAGAATATTTATTCCTTTCCTCCATGAGATATGGTTGAAGCCTACCTACCAGCAAAGCACACTTCATTTGCTTCTCCAGAGCAGTACTCAAGACATGAATAATTCAGAACACACACGTATATACGTTCCATGCACGTCTTCACTTATTGAGCCATCGCGGAACATATGTCAAAACTGTCTTAGCTTTAATGATTTTGAGAGAAGAATGAAGGATAATCTCGGCCTGATATTCTACCCTGTGTTTAACATTATTATTGACAATTCAAGGCACCCACAGCTGACATCTGCATTTCCAATGAAAGCCCATTATTAGTTCTCCCTTCTTCTGAAGATCTAGTCTAGTATTTTGCATTTTAGACTAATGATCTGGCACACATTTCTTCTGACCATGGTTTTATAGTTGCTACTTTTTTCACATGCATAGCCTTATGTAAAAACAATCTGAAGACGCTGTTTGATTTCCAAATAAGATTATTACTGTAGTCAATCACCTAAAAGGTTTTTTTTCATTTCCTATGAAGTTTTCTTTTTAAAGCAGGATTAAAAGTAAAGTATTAGAGAAATGAAAAATTTTACAGAATTATAATCCTTAACTTTTTCATTTCTAGAAGGCAAAAGGCATGACAATAAATATAATCCAAAAATGCCTTTTAATGATTGGAGTTTTTTCTAACTTTTATCACTCAAATATTCAAAACAGATATGACGATGGCAAGGAATTCAGCAGTCTCAAAATGGTTTCTAGAATTTATCTTGGAATCAATGAGGTACAGCATGTGAAATAATGTTTCTACTGTAACAATACAACCATCGTGCTGCAGGAACATAATTATTTTTAATATGTTGACAGTTTATATAATGGAATATCGCTTGGATTTACCACAGAACAAAACTGGTTTGGAGAATCAGACCTGTTAAAAAGATTGCTTAAGATATATATTAAATTACTGTTGTTTCCCTAAAAACATAATCACTGGAAATAAATTCAAAAATGTACAAATTAACAAAGGAAAGAAGTTTGTAGCCTATGGGTAACATCAAGGTGTAACAGAACATACAAATATAACTCCACAGGGGTTTCCTATTAGCAAATATAACTTGAATGAAACAGCAGGACTCTCAAAACTGTAACTAAACAGGTAAGATCAATACAGACTAAGTAGATTGTAATACAAATATTGCTCCCTTCCTCACTCTTCTTGGATTGCTCAAAATTTAAAACAAATTCAAGATAAAACCCTTAAAACTCTGTATTGCAAGTGGATGATAAGTTTGTGTCACCAGTGCAAAGGTAACATATACAAAGCAGAATATTTACTATCAGTTGAAGTGACTAAATTATGATTCTCACCACTAGGACTGGGCAATAAAAAGGCAGACTTATGGAAAGGGGCATCCAGCATGGATGAAGACTAAGCCCTCTCTCTTAAGAACAAAGCTCCAGTTGGGTGGCAAAAGCTCAGCAGCTGCTCTTTTGGGAGCACAGAGAACACAGTACAATTTATTGTTTGATTGCATGGACAGTGACTTCCATCTAGAAATCTTCCTGAACCCTCAAAAACAGAACTTAGTAAGGGGATTTTACTAGGACATAAACGATTAAAACCAAAAGGAATTCTGTTCTGTCTAGACTGGTTGCCTCCCCCTCAGGTAATCTGAGGAGTAGATGATCTTCCCATTTCAATTACAGAAGTAAAAGTCATAGTTCTAATTATCCATAACTATAAAATAGATGTATCATCATCATCATCGGACATTTACACACAAAAAGATTGCATATTGGAATATAAATTTTAATAATTTATTTTACACTGAATTTAGGCTATTTGCAAAGTTAAACACAGAATTTTACTGTTTCTGTTTCTTCCAATTATTTTTCCTAGTGCTTTTATTGCCTGCAGTATGGAGGTATTCTTAACCCTAATTGCAACAGACACCAGATAGCTCAGTCAATATCTTCTCTTCTTGCTTTATTCCCTTCACACTCCCTTCCTTTCTACCAGCCATTCACAAGGACTCTTCATAGGAATAGCTATTGCTGGGTTTTCACACGGCTGTCTTTAGGACAAAGAATTATCACTGCAGTGAATTAAAGAACCGTGGGAAAATTCCTTCATCTTAAAGACATTATTCAAGGCATTTCATACTTGAACAGATTGTGGACTGATGTTTTTAGAATATAAATCACTTCATGGTTTTAAAATAAGATTGTCTAGTACAGTAAGTATGAAATCTCCTAAAAACTAGAAAAGAGGACGAAAAAACTGTTGGAACAATCAGCACTTATTCACAAATACTACCTTAGAAATGGAACTACCTACATTTCCTAAATCATGATAGAACTAAAAATTAGGTATCAGCTTATAATAGACGTTATACTCTTGAAGACTTGCAAATATCCATCATTTCAATACACAATATGCCTTTAAGGTGTCTTGTTCATTGTACACATGGTTAGCTTATGAATAAGAAATATTAATATAATATTCATTTCAAAAGAAAAGCAATATTTTTCTTCATATTTCTTTCAAAAAAGAGAAATATTCTAAGAAGTATGAAAACATGGCCTTCACATCCTCTCCTAGACCATAACAGTCAGTCAGGCTACTCAAACATACTAGAATCACAGAACGGTTTGGGTTGGAAAGCACCTTAAGGATCATGTCATTCCAACCCCTGCCATGGGCAGTGACACTTTCCACTAGACCACGTTCCTCAAAGCCCCATTCAGTCTGGTCTCAAACACCTCCAGGGATGGGGCATCCACAGCTTCTCTGGGCAGTGCCAGAGCCCAGTGTGCCAGTGCCCCACCTCCCTCACAGTGAAGAATTTCTTCCTAGTATCATAACATCTCACATTTCCCTCTTTCAGTTTAAAGCGACTGCCCCTTGTTCTGTCACTACAGATCCTTTTGAAAAGTCCCTCTCCATCTTTATTGTAAGTCCCCTTTAGGTACTGGAAGTTGCTCTAAGGTCTCCCCTAAGCCTTCTCTTCTCCAGACTGAATAATCCCAATTCTCTCTCAATTACGCATGGAAAAGAAAATACTAGAGAAGTCCTGCTTTCCCACTCATAAAACCTGTCCTGAACTACATATTGATACCTCATTCTGATTAACTTATTTTTTTTTTAATTTTGGGGGGGGTTTTCCCCTAGTAAGTAGAAAAAGTTGAGAAGGTAAAAGACAGGAAGAAAGTTGAAAGAATGAAATAATATGGATAGATTAATTGCAGAAAAGGAGTCATTAAAACTAAGGAAAATAAGACATGACAATCTGAACAGAACAGACTCTCACTGCTTCCACATGGTATCTCCCCAACCATACTCTATTTTGCCTATAGTTTTTTCTGTTTTGAAATATACTGGACAAGAAAAGCCCTGTGTTAGACTTCATTCCCAGTACTTTGAAAACTAGACATAATAATGCAACTGCAAAACCTACCCCACTGTAAGGTTTTTCACACCTTCCACTTCAGCTGTGATTACTGCCACATTTTTGTGAGATCTGAATATTTGCTTGAGATAGAAGCTGGGTTTAAGTCCACTTGGCAGTTCCCATGGGAATGACTATTATAAACTGCAAGATGAGGGAGACAGTTTTTCTATTTAATCATAAGTCTCAGTTTCTAGCATAACAACAGATCAAAAGATACTGCAAATAAAAAGTGAGGGGCTTTTAAGGTAAAAACATGAAAGGCAGAAAATTGTTCAGCAAAGATACTGAGAAAAGAACAAAAAAATTGTTTGCAGACTTTATTCTCCAAATTGTATTTAAGGTCTGAAATATCTTAGAGGTATTTTCATTTATAATGCAAATTAAACTTAAAGGTCTGACTTTATATTTTTTGTAGCAAGTTTCATGGCTGCCTGAAAAAGTATCACATCAGAGTAAGCAAGTAAGAGTAAAACCTACAGAACCCAAACACCTGAAAAATATAAAGGATATAATACCATGGCAACTTCTAAAGCTACTCTTGGAGAACTACTTTTGTCCCGTATCTCTCTACCAGACACTTTGTGCCTCTTCCTGACAATTATACTAGTGATAATCTGCCATTCAAAAAGGTTTGTTTGAGACATGCTTCATGTTAAGGCATGGGAACATTTAATTTGGGAATGAAACAGGACACGACAAAATTTAATACACTCCCTTTGCTTTTATATATATTCAATTAAGCATTCTTTACTTTGGAAAATGTGGAGAACAAACCACCTTCACTGTGATCTATAGTACCCCCTGGGCTGGGAAAAGAAAGATCAAAGTCAGAGACGTAAGGGAAAGGAAGAAATCAATGTTTTTTTCACACAATCTAACCAGCAAGTAAAACAGTCAGCTTCAAACTAATTACAACACTAAAGAATGTTCCCCAACAACAAACAGCTTACTAGACAAAAGATATAAAATTAAGAACATGAAAACAGCAAAGATATCCTGGCCTGCATGTACTTATCAATCTTCAGCAATAATTCCCTTTATGCATGCGACACAGCAAAGAAGACTTTTTTAAAGAAGGGATGCAAAAATGCATAGAAATGCTGCTTTTCAGTTGCTGTGCACTTTACTCAAGCACAAGGAACAACAGTGAAGAAAACACAAGTTAATTGTTTGAAAGTTTAAAGAGGTAAGAAGATTTGCAAGTTGGGCTGCTTAGACATAAAACTCAGGTTTTCAATGATAGATGAAAGATTATCAACAGAGATTTCCAAAAGACAACCAGCTAGGATGCATTTCTGCCATCCAGCTCCACAGACCCAAAAGTTTCTGTAGCATTACTCCCTTATGGTGTTGATTCTCCATCCTACAAGGTCACCATTTTTTGCTCTTCCTGTACTGCAATGCTACGCTTTCACAAATTCAGAATACTGAAACACATTACCCAGCCAAGCTGCCCTTGTTCTCAACAAACAGCACCATAAAAATGGGAGGAGGAAGAGAATGCAAACTTAATGGATCTCTCCCAGCATGACACCAGAGAGCAAAGTGAGACACAACTGAGTGGATGCTATGCATTTCATTTCCCTGACACCCCTGAGCCATGAAGGAATCAAGTGATATATACAGATGTCGAGAACATAACATACAGTATAAAAGCACCATTACAAACATTTGGTGTTTGTTAGGTAAATCTCTGAAATAAATGAGAGGGTGCAAGAGCAAACTCATGCATGGCATCCTCGTTTTCCAGAGTAGTATTAGTAACAAAAGCATTTTAAAACTGTATTCTCAGATGGCATCATTTGAAAAAGAACCTCAGAATTAAAATTAAGAGTGGAAGAGTGACTGGTAGCCAGGTGCATTTGTAAACAGAAAAGACGCAATTGAACACTTGCATCTCTGAATTGTGCCCTCAAAACTTGCACGGTACATTCTTAAGTTAAGGTTAACAGGCTAGTAAGTAAGAGACAGCACATACTGTGAGCCTCACATTGCCTTAAAATGAGGTTTGTAATGGAAAGTCAGACAAGGCAATATTTTAACAGGTATTTAAAACAAACATTTTTCATGCATTAATTCAATAGGCACATTGGCTGTAAGCAGGATTTATGACCAGCATATCTATTTACCATGACAAATTTTGTCTAATAGCAACAGCACTGCTATACATAATGACAACCAAAGAAATCTTGATCTCGACTTAATTTAATGCACAGAGTACTAGGAAATTTAATCAAAAATCTACCTCCTTTCTAAACATTTAAATAATTATTCTTTTTCAGGCATTCAGTCTATTCTTACCATTGCAATCTGGTCTCACGAAAACTTGGCTAGAGCTTAAAAATTTAAAGGCCAGGGTTAGCAAGGAAAAGGAAAGTAATAATTATTTGCAGCGTCTTTTCTAAGAATGCATTAATTATATCCTACATTATGCCAGTGTTACTTTTTATTACTTACCTAAGGAAAAAAAGTTGCTTAAGTTTAGTGTCTATACATTTACATGTAGCTACTGAGTATTATCTAAGAAAAAGCTTCTCAAACAAGATTTTTCAGAAAGAGTTGTTTCTAAGATAACTGGAGAATGAAGACAGACTGTTGTGGATTGTTGCAGATAAAAATGGATTTGGAATTGCCTGTATTTGTTTCTGGGGTATAAATTATTGTACTGGCAGCTTTCTCTGTAACACTGGAATTATCCACCAAATTTGAAATTTCTATTCACTATTCAGGTGAAAGAGCTGGTGTGCCACAGACACAGTTACTATAATAGTGAACTCAACTACATACAGACACAAATCAAGAAGCTGAAAAGTAACATGCACTGCAGGGATTTAGCTCTTTACCCATTAAGACTAAACACCATAAGGAATGTTGGATGCCATTAGCCTTTTATCTTCAGAGGAATGTGAAAGATCCAGAATTCATGAGTGTGGAGTTCACACATAACCCATGACATAAATTTTGAAAAAAAAAATCCCCTCAATTAGAATATTAAAATCTAAATACATACATTATTTTTTATGAAATACTCCGTCATTTTTCAGTGAGAAAAAGACTTTTCTTAAGAAAAAAAATCGATGAGGTTGTACAAAAAGATAAACTGTGTTATAATTGACATGCCAAAAGTGACTTGAGATGATAATGTATCTTTCCCATATTGGTGCCATCTTCTCCATAGACAAGCAGAAGTAGCATACCAGTCTTCATCCTTCTTGGATCTTTTTTTACTCTCCAGAACAGAATTCTGCTGTATGTCATGATATACCACTATTTTTTTATCTCACCTTATTCCCTCTCTTCTTTTCTATGGAAGGAGCCTCCATGTTCTCTGCCCTAAGTCGCTAAAGGTACATTAATAGCAGAATACCTGATATTTCCCAAAACAGCACTTTCTGAACTTCAGAGAGGTGAGCCCCAAACCTGTGAACTAGAAGACACTCTGAGTACATTCACATCAGTGAACCAGCACAGCAAAGGCCTTATCTCTGTTCTGGAAACCATCAGCTATCTGACCACATTCATACTCTAAAAAGAGAATGAGATCTCAGAAGATCGGACAAGAATGGTTCCTGAGCAACAAACTTCCAACTACTCTTGAGAACTGCTCAGAAGTTCTTCAGTTCTTGAGAAGCAGCCAGCCAGGACCAAAACTGTGGCAGGGATCATTTTAACTACTTAAAAACAGAATAAATACTCAATAGTAGGATCCTGCCCCTCGCACAGTTTTATTTATCAGTAAATGCAGCCTCTCAGAACAGACTTCAGTTGTGTGTACAGACTGGGGAATGAGATGCTAGAAATCAGTGGCACAGAAAGGGACCTGGGGGTCCTGGTTGATGGTAAGTTGAATATGAGTCAGCAGTGCCCTGGCAGCCAGGAGGGCCAACCATGTCCCGGGGGGCACCAGGCACAGCATCACCAGCTGGCCAAGGGAGGGGCTTATCCCACTCTGCTCTGAACTGGTGCAGCCTCACCTTGGATATTGTGTGCAGTTTTGGGTGCCACAATGTAAGAAAGATATTCAGCTCTTCAAGAGTGTCCAAAGGAGGGCAATGAAGATGGTGAAGAGTGGGGAGGGGAAGCCGTATGAGGAGTGAATGAGGTCACTTGTGTTTTCAGCCTGGAGAAGAGGAAACTGAGGGAAGATTCACTGTTGTCTTCAACATCCTCACGAGGGGAAGTGGAGGGGCAAGTACCAAACTCTTCACTCTCGTGACCAGTGACAGGACTTGAGGAAATAGCATGAGGCTGAGTCAGGGGAGGTTTAGGTTGGATATAAGGAAAATGCTTTTCACCCAGAGGGTGGCTGGGCACTGGAACAGACTCCCCAGGGAAGTGGTCACAGCACCAAGCCTGTCTGAGTTCAAGAAGTGTTTGGACAATGCTCTCAGGCCTGCAGTGTGGCTCTTGAGGTGCCCTGCACATAGACAGCAGTTGGACTCAATGGTCCTAATGGGTTCCTTCTAATTCAGTGTATTCTTTGATTCTATAATAATTTTATATACTCTCAGCTGTTCTTTATAGAAAGAACCAAGCAAAGCAGAAGAAAAAAATCAGGGATTACTCTGTATCCCTCAAAGAGCTGAGTTTGAAATGTAGGCTTATTTCACTAGGATACAGCTTCCTTCCCATGAATTTGATTTTAGTAGCATGTGAGATAAAAACAGTGAGAAAGCAATGTCAGATTTTGAGTTGCTATTAATAACAATCAACATTATGATTCAGACTGAAGAAAATTACAATTAAAAAAAAAATCTTTAAATCTTCTGAAGAATCATTTTTCTTGACACAAGCATCTCTTGTAACACAATGGGATGTTACTACAAGTTTCTAGAAACTAGATGCCACAGAAAGAGTAATTAAAAGAAATGAAGTCAAAGGATTTCATCAGCGTCTCTGAAGACTGTCTTTCACAGCAGCTACACATGATAAGCATTAGAATTCAATAAAAAATTTATCATGGAGAGAGACAACCAAGATAGATTATTGGCATGTTTTCCTTAAGAACTTCAGTATAGGTCTCTCCAAATCACTAAAATTTAATTTTTATTTTCCCTTCCTCCTAAGGCTTTTCCTGTATAGACATCTAAAGCTAAATACACACTATTTAATCAATCAATTCTCTTCATTTCCTTTGCTTCTTTCTAGAATGCAGCTGTAGTTTATTCTTGATATACTACAGCAAAATCAAAAAGCTAAGCAACAGTAAACCTCACTGGTAACAATGTGGATTAAAAGCTGTAAAATTGCCCATTCACTTTCTCTTATTTTATTGCCTTACTATTGCTCTTAATTTGTTTGTATAGCCTTTACTCACTGTTAAGTTTCTTTTACCATTCTCTCCCGATTAAGACATCGTCCTTACTTAGGGTAAATTACTTACCTCCTCTAAAGTTGTGCTAAGGTGAATTCCTAACTCTGAAGAAAGATCCTATGATGTACTGTGACGCTCCATGATTCCATGTTTGATTGCTCTCCCAAAATCACAGTATCGTACATTAAATGAAAACCACTAATTTT
This sequence comes from Sakesphorus luctuosus, assembly GCA_013396695.1. Taxonomy (NCBI): domain Eukaryota; kingdom Metazoa; phylum Chordata; class Aves; order Passeriformes; family Thamnophilidae; genus Sakesphorus; species Sakesphorus luctuosus. The sequence goes on from VWZD01000216.1 coordinate 398,244, forward strand.
ACTCACAGCTGATCTATTACTAGCTGGTCACTGCTTCTTAAATCTCAAATCAACACTGGGCTTTTAAACACTTAACTTTTCAAATGCTAGAGCTCCAAGAAATCAACACAACTATTTATAGTTTGGGATCTTTGCTTTTTAGGCTGAAACTTTAAGCATGCAGCTTTAAGAACAAAAGTACCTCTCACAATTTCTGCACGTAGAAGGCAACAGTGGTCCTGGTATCTAGTTAACTTGGACACAGAGAAACCATGGTAAGCATTTTGGCCTTCCTTTAGGTGTAAGTCTTCAGTCCTACATGTCGTCTTGGTAAAAATACAAATAAATCCAAGAATAGAGTACACCATAATTTTGAAGCACAACAATAATGTTGGCCAAATAAACTGAGAATAGTTCAAAGGGATACCACAGTAAATTAGATTGGGACATTTTTAATTATATGACATTATTTTACTGTGATCTAAAATTTAATTCCATTTTGGTTTGTATACTTGTTAATAGCTTTCACTGTTATGTACATTATTTACAGTCATCCTGAGGAGTGCAAGTTGACATATATTTTATTATAACTCCATGATGTATTCTGAACAACCATATATTTCCTTATTTTAGGACTAACTTCTGCCTTTTTTTGTTAATACTAGTCATCCTAGAACACAAATTTCGATCAGAATTAATAGTCCACATAAGTCTTTGGAATGCACTGTGGAATTTGTGAACGCAATATTTCAGAAGGAATATTCTAACAAAGCCAAAGAACTTTGCAAAGCTCAGCTACCTTAATAGGTTCAGTAACTGAGAATAAGCTCAGGTGAAAATATCTCCAGTTCTAACTAAAATATGATGTTTGCCTGAGCAGAGGTGTCCACCAATGGGGCTTGCAGGTATCTCTGAGAGCACAACATGCTGAGTCCCTGCAGAGGCTGAGATGGTGGAAATGCTGGAGATCTTGTAACATGATGGACAGAGAGTACAGTAATTCCACCATTCACCTTCAAGAAGACTCAACGAATTTCAAGACCCAAGGGAACAATAACAAATTCCAGACTGACCTCTTAGTTCCAGTTGTTTTGTGGAGTTTTGAAGCGGGGGCAGGGGGCATTGTTTGTTTGGGAAGGCAGGGAGGGGGAAGGTTTTGGTATTGAACAGGACTCATTATTTGATTTGAAGATCTGGTAGAAAAACAAACACAAATCTAACTTACACAATTTAAATAGGAACTTATCCTTTCTTGCCCATTACAGTTTAATACATTTACCTCTCTTGGTGATAAAATTCTGTTGATCATTTCTTGCCAAGCCAAACATCCTTGGGTGCCCATTTCTATAATTAAGCTCCTAAAATTAACCTAAAAACTGCTGTGCTTTTTAATCTTTTTAGTAGGGCCATTGCTAATGACTTCTTGCAGCTAAAGCCCTGCTTGTACTCATACTGATAACATTATCTTAATTTGTCCTTGACATTAAAAAAGTATTACTTAGCAACTAACTTCTCTCTCTCATTCCCAGTGCATTGAAAAAACAAACAAACAAAATCAAACAAGCTTTAAAGCACTTACAGCCCTGCACAAAAGGAGACTTTTACCAAACGACAATTCTCTGGAAACCCTCTGACCATTTTTCCTGTTTGCCAAGTGGGATTCCTCACAGATAAGTCTGGGCACTTCACTACAAATGTGGGTTTACTCTCCTTCCATCACAAAGAAGTTTCAATAAAATAATTTTGACTTCCGGAAAGTGTTATTTTGCTAAAACACTATGTGCACATCCCCATGGAAGGAGGACACTGCACTCTTCTTACCTTGCATGTATGTTTATTTCAGAGGAAGCATAAACTGCAGTGAATGGCATGTTAGACACAAAAGGGAAAGCAGAGATAAGGAAAGATATGAAGTTAAACAAACATAGAATCACAGGTAGAGGGACAAATAAGAAAATATAAAGGAAAAATGAGAACACAAGAGTGGCTGTAGAAGACTGTACTTTTCAGAAGACTACATGGAACTCTTGCTTAGCGAAAAGTCTTAATCTTAGGAGGAATCCAGGAAACTAACACCTACTTTTCAGAAGAGGTTAGAGAAAGGACATTCAGACACAGAATTAAAATGTGTTAACAAAATGCTTCTAGTCCTAATCTAACACTTATTCCCACAAACTACTACTTTTAAAAGCGTCTGTCCTAATTCACAGTATGACTACACTTCCAATAATACCCAAGTAATTTCTAGTGACTGGTACCATGCCTACACTTGCAATAATAATAATAATTTTGTTTTTCCAGAAGCACTAGCAGATACTAGAGTGCTTTCTCCATGGGCTATTTAGTCACAGGCCTAGTGACTAAATTTAACACATTGCTGTGGTTTAACTACAGTAGGTGGCTAAACCTCCCACAACTGCTCACTCACTCCCTCCAGAATAAAACCGGGGGAGAGAATGAAAACAGTGTAAGTGAGAAAAAAACAAGGGCAAAGATAAAGAGACTTTCAAAGGTAAATCAAAAACTGCATACACAAAGAATGCAAATTAAGGAATTCATTCACCACTTCCTATAGCCAGGCAGATGTTTAGCCATTCCCAGGACAGCAGGGTTCAGTCACACATAATGGTGACTTGGGAAGATAAATGCCTTTACTCCAAACATACCCCTCTGTTCTTCTTTCCCCAACTTTACATGCTGAGCATGACACCACAAGGTATGGAATATCCTTTAGTCAGCTGGGGTCAGCTGTCCCAGCTGTGTCCCCTTCTCAACTTCTTGTGTACCCCAAGCCTTCTCACTGGTGGGGTAGGGTGAGAAATAGAAAAGGGCTTGAGGCTGTGCAAGTGCTGCTCTGCAACAACCAAAAGCATTCCTGTATTATCAGCACTGCTCTGTACTGAAATGCAAATCCAAAACACAATAACATATGAGCTACTATGAAGAAAAAAAAAATCTATAAAAGACAACAAGAGCCCTTTGGTGACATTCAATTTATTATATTTGAAAGCTGGTTTACAGAAAACAAGTTTCCTATTTTCAGTATTGTTTAACAGCTCTTTCTTGTGACCACAAACAAAGATTTTATTCCTAGACTGTATTCTCCTTGTCCACAACTTCCACAACATATTTCTTTATTACACACATTCCCTACAGTCTGTGCCATCAGGACAGCCTGCTGTTGAGGACTTAGCAGAGGATCAGTTGCCTGGTTTCAAATAGAAATTTGAGAAGGTGATGGAGCAGCCTAACAAGCACTGTGATGCTCTGGTAACAAATACAACACTTATAGGCTCACTTGTTCATCCCCTCTTGATTTCACTGCCAAAATAGTTCAAACATGCTCCAGAAATGGGAATTATTCCAATAGTGTTTAGCAGACTGTTTCAAACCGCCATTTTTTTTCTTGAGCAGGTGGAAATAAACTGTAACGCTGCTTTCAGTCTTAATTCTGATGCATTGCTTGTTATCAAGTTTCAAAATACCCCAATGCTTTTGGTGTTTAAATTTACTTTGAAACTCTTACGTACATGAAAAAGAATACAATTAAAGTAAGAATCAGTAACCAATGATAAGCAAAAAAATTGAAAGTACTTACATTAAACTTGATAATGTCGTATATCAAGTACCGAGGAACAACCTGTCCATTAACCTTGTCAATGATCATTTCCTTAAAAGAAAAGAGATGACATTGATATTTATTTCCTGAACATAGAAGCATGTCAACGTATTTATACTTAGCACACACACTTGCAAGCGTGATGCAATCAAACACTGGCCACATCTTTATTACAAAAAATACAATAGGTCAAGATTATAAAAATATTATTATAGTCCTAAAAGTCTCTCATGAAGCATTCAAAAAACCACCAGGAAGCCGTACTAAGTCTCCTGATCTGCAACACTTATACATTAGTTTCCCCACAGCTTTCAAAATCACTTCCTTTCTTCAGTGAATAATGAGTTTTTAGAAATCTCAGTAAGAACTGCAATCCTAAGTCAACTAAGCACTACTGGAAATCTTGCCCACAATAAGAAGTACAACAGCAAGGATGTAAAGAACAAGCATTCACATTCATTTTCTGTGCTCAGGATAGATCTTTTCATTTTAACAGTGTCCTCGGCAGCAGTGAGAACTGCAATTTGCTTAAACATTGCACTGAGACTAAACAGGATGGTTTCTTCAAATGGAAATATCGCAGATATTCTCTGTATCACATGAAGTTTGCTAACATTCAATATGTACTGGAAAACCATCTTGAAAATAGGTCAGCTAAGGAAAGAATATTGACACTTAATAGCCAAACACAGAAGTGTTTCCTGAATATAATAAAACATACAAAAATACATACACCTTACATGCTGGTGCTTCCTGTGATATGAATTAGACATAATTTATTACTTTGATGAACCAATAAAGAATATTTAGTTCTATATCAATTAGTCAGGATTGAAAAAGATAACAAACAACCACTGGTAGACCGTTTCCAGAAAGAACTTTGAAATAGTCACATCTCTAAATGCAATCAATCTTCTCCCTGCCCCACTCCACCACCTGACTCTTGGCTAATACGTTAGTTGTATCTGCTACAGATTTTTCTCTGAAAAAGGAACAAGTTAAAATTCCCAATTCACACAGACAAAACAAATAAAAAAACATGGAAACAGTTCACTATAATATGAGGCAAACAAAACCGTGAGATCAAAAATTATTCCAAAAAAGAACATTACATCAATTCAAATTAATTTTGTTCAGCTAGTTTCTTGCTAGGCTAGTAGTATTTTTGTGTCTTACAGCCTTTTAACTTCTCTTACTATCCATAAGTTCTACAAAATAAACCTAAACAAGAGTCTGATTGACTCATGTAAGATTGATTTTCAGTCTGTACAACAACAACAAGCTTCTTGAATTGTACCTAGTATTTAACTGCAACTTGCTTTGAAAAATAAGCAAGCAGTTGTAAAAACATAGATTTGTTTTAAAGCGAGCACAAAGCTTGAAGCATTTAAAACTAAACTAGAAGCCATGAACATGTTGTTCTCAAAAAGCATTAGGAACTGTAAGTTGCCTATTTAACATTTTGAAATCTCATCTTCTATGAGCAGAACACTGATACAGAGACTGGACTTTCACAACCAAATGCTGCATTCACAGGTGGTGTCAAAGACCTCCTGCACTGACCTTACACATTTTTACACAGAATTTTTTAAAAAAAATAAAAATAAATAAAATTAATTTCATGAGTGAAAAACATTCCTTTAGAACATTACAATATCTTATTCTTAACTCTAAAAGATATTTAATCACAGGTATTATCAAAAAAGTCCAAAAAAGATCCACATAGAAGCAATACAATAAAATGCCATTCTGTTGGTTTCCAATATTAAGTAAGACACTGGTGATCTATCAAAGGAACAGCTGATAAAATGCTGCAATGCCTTCTTTGACAATAAATTTTATAACTAAGTGCAAGAACAGATGGACTAGGTACAACTCAAGAGACAGAAGGCATAATGTGCAAACTTGGAAGAGTGTGTAAAGATACAATGCAAGGGGTGTGGGGGGAACAAGGGAAAAACCCACCTGGAATTCTGACAGTGATCAGGTGGAACAAATAACAAAGTAAAATTGAAACAAAATAATGTCATTTCTTTAATGTTTCAATCGAATTAGCATGTGAAACAAATTTTTGAAACACATTGAATAGAACATGTATTTAAGGTTTAAGGACTCACTTCGCTCAGCATGCATATTCAGAGGCTCAGCTTTGATGCACAGCTAGTATTTGTATGCAAAACACTGAAAACATGTCAGTGTCTGGTATTATGATATTTTATGCTTAATTTTCAAAATCTGAATCTCTGGATATTCACTTCAAGAATTATAAAGTACATCCAAGAGGACCAAGAGTTATTTTTAAACATCCTTTAGAATGTTCGTTTGTAACACAGAGCTATTTTGATAGGGAAACTTCTTCTTACTTTCAGATATGTGTAAACATTTTTGATTCCATTACTGATCAAATGAAACTTTTTCCTCGCATCCTCACTTCTTTTTTGCTCCCCTGCCTCTTGTTCTCTTTGACATGCTGAATGAAATCCCAGCTACCAGAGCAAAAAACAATAGCACAATCTGCTTTAGAAGCAGAGATGACAAATTCCTGCGCTGCTCATCTCCGTCATGACAACAACATTCCCTGCTCCATTAGTTATGCCAATACAACTGTCATAAGGCAAAAGCTGCAAAGTGAGCACAAGGTTCAGACTGAAAATGCTCTAACACGTAATTACTGTACATTCTGATTTCAGAATCTCCTTTGAAATTGTCAGAATTGAAAAATACCCCAGGGAACAGATCTCTTCAGAGGCCAGTTCAGAGAGGTTGAGAAAATGTAGTATTTGAGAACTGACCACAATCAAACTCACTCATTCTGACCTGAGTAATAACCTGATACTGTAAAACTGTACTGAGGCCAATTATTAGGTAAGTAAAAATTTAAACCCAAATCCACTCCCATGACATGTTAATAGAACATAAAAGTATCCATAAGGTGCACCCACATCTGTGCATTTCCTTCTATAGACTCGATATAGAGCTACAGCCAGTTTAAAACTACCTCTGTTAGTCAGTATGACCTTTATGACTTGTCCCTAGCTGCTAGTTTAGGTATTTGCTTCACCTGTGGGCCTGCAGAACAAGGTCCAGTGATCAGTTTCTGTGATGTCACCTGGCAATACCCGGCACTGGGGTTAATCTGCTCAGTCTTCTGGTGCTGCAGAACATGGTCATACAGTAGATTAGAAACTGCAGCTGGGCTAAGAGCTTTTAGCTGGACAGGGATGAGACTGAACCAACAGCTCATGGACTCCTTTCTTTAAATCACGTATCTAGCAAGTAAATTGAACTTAAAATAATCCAAAATCTAAGCAAAAAGCAAAGGATTTCATTTTACCAGCCACCTGCAGAATGTATTTTTGGTTGACATGGATTATGGAATCAGATCTAGTAATACTTTTGTTTATTATTCCTTTTCCTCCTTTGTCTTGTCTTAATCCTTTGTTCATTCACCTGTAACAATTCTAGTCACTGATGTATTTCAGGAATTAATATACTTTTTTTCTTTTTTTTTTTTAATTAAAATTTATTTTGCAAAAATCTATATTCACCAACCTTTGCAAACTCAAAAAGTTTTAAGTTACACAATTTCTCAAAGAGCTTACACATAAGTGAGGTCTGTACTAATATAAAAACATAAATAAATCTCTACCTTGTTCTCCACTTTTGGAGCTCTTGGCCATCCTAAATCTTCAAGTGTGAACAATATTTTATATATAAATAAAATAGACAAAAAATTGTATTAAAATTGTAAAATGTAATTCAGGCCAAAGAATGCCTTTGCATTTTCTACTCAACTGTTCCAAAGCTAAGCAGAATGCCAAGAAACCTCCTGAAAATAACTAATTAGTTTTCTTGCATGACAGCCAAAACAGTTGAACAAAACTCTACGCATTCCCTCAGATAGCAATAGGAATGCAAAACACTTGGCTTCTAAAGGAGTAATTCATATTATACTAGTCATCTGTAAGTAATACTCAAATTAGCTTTAATGAGCTTTGCTGAAAACTTTCTTCTATTCCAGGAAAACAATTGCAACTGAAGAGCTGGAGATGAGCACAGAGTATGGCAGGAGATCTGTCATCACCCAAGATGTAACTGATCACAGTAAGAACTGTTTGCAAGTAATTCCAGCCTGAAGTGAACCACAAATGTATTTGAAATTCCCCAAGACAACCACATGAAAGGCTTACACCAGAAACGTTAAAGCAAGTTAACAGATCCCTGAATGCATGGAAACTGCCTTTATGAAAGTTTCATATTCACTGTCTTTCTAAATAAAGTTAGGAGGAATGACCTAATCTTTTGTATTCTTAAAACCAGCAGTTGTTTGCTGCATCTTCTCTTTCGTTCTTTCTCATATTTTTAACATTACTGCAAAGCAATGCCAATTGGACCACCTCATTCTATACTCATTTCCTGAAAGAGAGGTATCTTCTTCAAGGACAGTAAGTACAAACTGCTTCAATCTGCAATTAAAGTATTAACTTCCACAGCCCTTCAAGCACTAATTAGCAAAATATGTTAATATGCAAAAAGCCAACTTCTCATGAATTTAAAAAATAAAATATCAATCATTCATAGAAATGGTCCTCTGGCATCAACATTAAAGAAATACTCAATTGCAGAGTTAAGCTGTTCTGATGCTTCAAATAATAGGCAAATCTCATCCTCAAACCTGTTGAAAAGAATTTCAATTGAAAAAGAATATTCCATCAATAGCTTTTCATTGAATTGACCATATTAAAATAAATTTAGAAATCTGTACTGTGAAAAGTATTTTTAGTTTTATCTTAATGTACTTCTTCTTTTAAAGTCATTTGATTTTCCACTTCATGAAAAAAATGCAGGAGGAGGGGTTGTGAAATTGCAACAAGACTGATTTCATGCCAATAAATACTGAAATGCAATATAACAGTGAAACTTTTACACAATGACAAATTAGGCAAAGTTGAAGTTCATGCCCTGGGTACTTGAGAGAACCGAATTTATTACGAGACTTAAATCTGGGAAACACAACACACCAGATGTGAGACCACTTCCCATGCTCCACAGCCCATATTATGCATATACACCAATATCCTATTCTTCCAACACATCCACATTTGCCACCTTTAATAAAATATCTCTTTTACAATAAAAAGAACTAATAAATAAATAAAAAAAGAGTAGCCACTTCTGTCAAGAACACCTAAGGATTGCACCATAAGGACACTGGCAAGCCATTACTTTCTCAAGGACCTCAGAAGGAGTAAAGGGAATAAAAAGTACCAGGCTTTTTATCTCAACAGTATGGAACCTAATGTATGTCATTTTAAGAATAATATTATATACGTCATTAGAAAGCTGCCTGGCTGAAGAGGCTCCTACCAGACACAACAGCTTGTGTAACCACTTTTGAGCTGACAGCATGGCCTTTCTTGCATTATGCTCTTAATTTCTCAGTGAAGCAGAGGTGGTGGAAAATATTCCATTATCTGCTTTTATGTCTCTGAGACAATACATGGTTCTTTGCAGTAATTATCCTCACAGACTCAATTTATACATGTTTCACATGTAAATGTGTGTTCAGTAAGACAGATCATTCACAGAACTGACATTTCAAGAAGAATACTGGCATCAAAGGCTCGAGAAAGGAAAGAAAGTTCATAATGACAATACGGTCTCCTGTATCTGAGAAGTGCATTAGGTTTCAGAAGAGCAATGTGGAAGACCATCTCATGTATTCAATAGTTCAGAGAGCAGGAATTACAGCAATGTATAGAGCCTCCAATGTTACTGAAATATAACAGGAAACTGCACTGATCTACATTGGCAGATGTTTAGTGTAAGAGCTAATAAAGTTCTTTTGCTAATGTGAAATAAAAAGGTCAAGAGAAAGGAATAATCTCTTCTTGTGGCTACTGTTCTGAGTTTACCATGAATACTCCAGCCCAGACTTCAAACAACAAATACAGACATTTTACAGCCTGTTCTACAACTGACTCAAACAGTTCATTAGCCAGTTTAAATAATTTAAATTAACATGACAACTTAAAGATGTTTTAGTCTTAAATAAATTAAACTAAGCCACTACTAAATCATTTAGTAATTCAGATCATCTGAAAATAAAGGTGACAAACAAAGACATTAATTCACAAGATTATCAAAAGGTGATGAAATTTTTATGAAATTTTAGAAGTATTTCCATGATCTGTATGAAATAACTACATTTACTGTTTCAAAACATAAAGCTTTAGCAAGAGATGAGGTTCTGCAGCAATTTCTTTAGATTCTCTTCCAGCCTTTTCTCACATTCAGAGAATGCCATCTCAATACCTGTGATTTATTTCACAGACAAAGAGCTCCCCCCTGAGCAGTCACCACTGCTATTCTGTAGGTAAGTAACTTCTAATGAAATGCGATTCCCACATTCAGCCGGTGACTCAACCTATATTCCTCCTGAAATCCTGATCCACCAATCTAGGCCTAAAAATTCAGCCCTGTTTATGAACAAAAGCAAACAGCACTGAAATTGTTACAACAGTTACGCAGTGTGCTCCTTACCCCATCCAGGAGAGTGTTTGCTAGATGTGCACGAAGATCTTTACGAAACGGAAATTCCAGGTTAGATACATGAAAAATGGAGTTGTCTCTATCAATCATATAAACTTCATTCTTGCCATCAATCAGCATCATGTACCTGCAAAGGCAATGTTATTATAGTTAAAAGTATATCCTCAAAATCTCTACTATTTTTTTTATATTAAGTGCTAAAAAGAAGCAATCAGGACAGATATTGAACACTTTAACAGAACTTTTCTACATTAAATGTTTAAGCCTGTTGCCTCAGGAGAGCAGATAACCTAGTCAAATGCAAGTATCACAAAGAAAATATTTCAAAGATAAAGATTCAGAAAATATACATATATATATAAGAATTTTGCTGTGTCCAGCTAAAATTATTCCTGAAGGTCTATTAAAAATAACAGGGGTTTTAATGCTGTAAGAAATACATGAGGCTAACTCAGTTAGATGCCAAGAAAAGATCTTTTACTCCAACTTTTCCTTTATTTAGTGGATCAGAACCTTGCCAGGTCTAAATCTGCAGAGTTTCATTCAAAAGAACCACCTTTCCTTTCTATCACTGGTTATCTGTCACTGTGGCATTGAAAAGCCCCAGCCAACTACTGAGCCTATTTTCATTAAAACACTGACACATTTTGCCATGGTACATTTCTCTCACACTACACAGGAAGAAAACCCCAAACTTTACCACATTATCACCAATAGCTTGTTAGCTTGTTTCAGTTGCAGACGTGAACTTTCTACATTTTTTTTTACCTTATGACAGCACTTGGAAGCCCAAGTCATTAATTTAGACCTATCTATGCTAATACCACAGAAGATTGTTCATTAAAGGTAACACCCTGTACAAATGAAAAAACATGGAACAAACAGACAAAAACAGAATTAAAAAAAAGACAATAAAAAGAAGGGGAAAAAAACACACACAAAAAAGGAAAAAATAAGACAAAACCCACAAGAGATCCTAAACAGCACAATAGCTGTAACATACCTAAGTTACCTTTGTAAAGTTTTCTTTCATCTTTGCAACGAGAGTACCAAAGCAGAGTTTTGGGACAAATAACAAGGCAGTTGTGCTGACAAAGCTCTTCTCAAACTTGTGCAGCAACCTAGGAGCACCCATACCTTCTGACTGGAGACAGGAAACTGAAGAAATTTCAGTGGAAACTAATATCAAAGGCCAGATGCAACAGTCAACAACTTGCCAGTGAAGGAGAACTCATAAAGGTGCTGACATTTCTTCCCTGTGATGGTGATGAGGCATTGAGTGGAACAGGTTGCCCAAAGAGGCTGAGCAGACAGCCCCATCCCTAAAAGTGTTCAAGGCCAGGTTGGATGGGGCTCTGAACAACCTGGTCTAGTGAAAGATGTCCCTGTCCATGGCTGGGGGATTGGAACTGGATGATCTTTATGGTCCCTCCCAACCCAAACCATTCTGTGATTCATATACCACAAGTGCTGAAAGTGAAGACTAGCACTTTGACTCTGATGTGGTAAACTCAGATACAAACTGTTGTGGGGATCGGAAGGTTGGCAAAACTAAAAATACCAGAAAAGTTCCTCTTTAGAACAAACAAGATATTATTGCACTTAGTAAGACCAGTGAAAAGAACAATCTAGTTATCAAGATGTGTTCAGATGTTCAGACAGGAAACACCACGGCTGAAGGGCAGTACAAAAAATAAGCAGACAAGAGACAAAGCTGACATGCAAAATCCAAAGTAAGTCCAAGTTCTGTGTCTCAATCAAACTTGAGTTATGTCAGTTTTACTAATTATCACCTGAGCTGTTGTAAAGAAACTGGCATTTGATCATGCCATAACTGACCATGCTGGTGCTCTACACCAAAACTAAGAGCACAACCCTATATTGTGCTTATTCTCCTTCAGTGATCCATTCATCTCACCTATGCTAAAAGCACAAGTGTTATTTTAAAGGTTTTATTCTGTAAAAGAAGTCAAAATCACAGAAAACCAAAAAGAAAGAAAATAGAAGCACTACTGTCAAGAAAGTTCAAAAGTTTTAAAACTTTGCAACATTTAATGTTCTTGAATAGCCTATGCTAAAACAGGGAAGGGACAGTTGCTTGGACAGTACACAATAGAGAAATACTAGATAAAAAGTAAAAGGTTATAGGAGTTTCACCATCTACACCAGAATATTGTGAAAGCTAGCAAGTATATTTTGAAGACTCATTGAGCAAAGAACAGTATATACATGCAAAAGTCTTTGGACATATTGTGGGGGTAACAGTACTTTTCATAATTTATCCATTTCTCCTTTGAAAGTCCTGGTTATAAAGCATGTGTGTGTGTATGGCCAAACTTCGCGAATGCAGATTTGGGCAGGGCTCTCCCCACGTGGCTGTGCCCTTCCAGCCTGCACAGTGGATTTTTTAGGTGAGGCACAGCGTGCACAGAACTGGCCCCACCCTTTAAGTCCTGAGGTCCATCTGTCACGGCTGAGTGAGCTTGGACAGTGACAGTGAAGTCCTCGGGACTGTCACAGCACCCGGTACTAACCGGGGCTGACCCTGCTGAGCATCCCAGATGTGACGGGATGGGATGGCAGGGAGGCATTGAACTGCTGGGGACGGTCCCACTGAGACTCGAACTCAGGTCCTTGGGATTCAGAGTCCAGAGTGATCTCCTTTACACCATATTGTTTCTAAAATTCTCCACTGCTCTTACAAGTAATGCCCACAGGCTCTTTCCTGTCAAAACAAAGCAGTAAGCGCTCCCCAGAAGCCTTGAAGGCCAATGGTCTACTCAGGCAGTGGTCCTGTTGTGATCTAGATACACTCTCTAGAAATCAGTACATCTGACTACAGGAGCACAGGACCCTCTGTGCAGCTTAAATAAATACTTTCTTTCAGTATTCTGACTATAATCATAATTCACTATACATCAGCTCAACTACTGTTTCTCCACACACAAGATGAGCACCTCAAGATGTACAAATCAGTTAGGGGGAAAAAAAGCCATATATGAGCATAAAACCTAAGCAGGAGGAGTAGATTAAATCCATGCAGCATTAGAAGAGCTGAGACTTGTACACGAGATGCTTTATGAAAAAAAAATTCAATATACATTCAACTAAAAAATGTGGCACCAGTTCTTCAGATGCAAGAATACTGTACAGGCAACATTAATTTTTCAAACCATGCTAATTTATTCAAAACTAAAACTAACTATAAAGAGCATGTTGTGTTCTTCTCAAAAATAAAAGAATCCATTGGAAGGAAAGAAGAGGTACGTAAGTAACGGAAATAAAAGCACTCTAATTTTAATTTTATAAATAAACTTATGCAGCAATCTCTGCTCTTCCCTATTTACTGCTGGTTGAAGCACATGCTTTCAGTGTAACTTTCTTCAATGACAAAACAGCATCTAATGCTTCACAAGACCTAGCATTTAAAAAAATTCATACTTCTATCTTCAATACATATGTGGCATAATAAGAGATCTTTCAACTGCTTTGGAAAAAAAAACAAAACACAAACAGTAAAAAGTTTTGTTTTCAGCCACCTAAAATGTCTGCAGGTCAGACATACAGAAGATTTTCTCAAAATCTATTACTTTAATATCAAAATGAACATACCACCACCTTCTCCAGATCTTTCACTCAACATAAAATCCAGGGAAATTTACATAGAAGTTGGTAGCTGGACACCTCACCAACCCCTAGTGGTAAGGTTCCTTCTCTTTCAAACCACAGCACTAACATTACATCTTTTCTTCCATGATTTCTCTTTTATTAAAATTTGTCAGTGTTAGCTGTTTATACTATAAATCCTAAATGAGAGTGACAATGGATGTCCCATTCCTGGAAGTATTCAAGGCTAGGTTGGATGGGGTCCTGAGCATCTTGACCAAGAGAACGACATTCCTGCCCATGGTAGGAGGGTTGGAACTACATGATCTTTGAAGTCCCCTCCAATCCAAACCATTCCATGGTTTGTACAATTTTAAATCTTACTTCAGAGAGCTACTGAGATAAAAAAAGATTTTAAAAAATTTGGTATTAGCAGACAAGCACTTAGACCAGCATCCAGAGCATGCCCCTGGGCAACACCACAGACAAAGAAAAAAGAACCACAATTTCTCAAATACATCACCAGGGACAGCACACAAGAGCTGAACTGTCATGCATTGTACTGCCCACTGTAAGCACTTCTTGCTATTACAGCTATTGTGTGAGCACCCAAAAGCTCCAATTAGTAACCAGGCCCCATTATTTTAGATTCTGTGTGAACACGCAAGATGCACTCAGCAATAACACAAGGGGGCACGGGCTTAAGCTCTGCCAGGAGAAATTGAAAAAAAATTCTTTCCAGAGAGAGTAATCAGACATTGGAATGGCCTGCCCAGAGGGTTGGTGGATTCCCCATCCCTGGAGGTTTTTAAACTGAGACTGGACATGGCACTGAGTGCCATGATCTGGTAAATGGACTGGAGTTAGACCAAGGGTTGGACTTCATGATCTCGGAGGTCTTTTCCAACCCAATCGATTCTATGATTCTATGACATGGTCCTGCTTTAGATGGCTCAATCTGAATGTAAAACTAGGCAACTAAATAAAAGAGCAAAAGCACAGCAGCAGTAAGAGCAATAACAGAACTGCTTATTCACCTTTGAAAATTACACATGGAAGCTACACATTTGAGCTACAAACATCATCTCTCCAAACTGTCAGTCCAACCACTAGAAACCAGTTTCCTCTGAAACAAAAGTTCTGACAAGTGAGTTAAAGAAAAAAAGGGTCACACTGTCTACACAGATTAATGTCCCCAGCAGATAAAATATCTAGACATAGACATGCTAAAATCTAAAGTTTCATTAGAAGCTACTTTCCATTCATTCTGATCCCGAGGCTAGGTCCATTATTAATTCTAATTGGACATTAGTATTAACATGATAATTCAGGAAATAGGATGGAAATTTCATTAGCAAAGAATTACAGCTCTTGGCATTAGACAAGCAGATTTCCAAATCACCTACCACAGTATTAATAACTTTAATCTTTAAACTTTAAAAAATGACCCCCACCAAATAAAGTTTTCTCTTTGGAAATCAATTATTTTTAGCATACCCAAATAAAGACAACTCTTTCAAAGGCTCATTTATCTCCATATATATCCTGGTCATGCATCCTACATCAGCTGGGCCCCAAATACATGCTGTAAGAATGATTTTACTACACTTCCATTTTCAGTTGAGTCTGTTTTGGTGGTGGTGGTGCGTTTTTCGTTTTTACACAATTATGAAGCTGACACGAACTACAATGAAAATGCTAAGTTAGAAACTGAGGTTTCTCCTTTATGTGGACATTTATCAGTTTTCATATTAAATTCAAAAGTACATTTCAGGAAAATATTATTTAATCCAAAATTAGACAAATTACTTGGTGTCCCCTAATCTACAGTCATTGATTGAGATTAAGGAACAAGAACAGAACTGTATCTCCCAAGCTCTAAATCCAACACTGTACTCACCAGAACACGTGGCCTCTACCCTCTTCCCCAGATTCTGAGGATTCACAAAACTGGCTTTGAAAATACTCCTCAGCACGGTACACCCCTACACATCCTGCAGTGCTTGCCAAAACATATTTACAGTGAAACTGATCTCCTAGAAGTTCACGGAAGTTTTGCCTCTGACTTCAATTTTATGATGTGCCTCATCCATGTTTTTCTTTCTCAGCCAAAATCACAGCAACCATCTTAGCAATGAGGTTACATATATTAATTTTGTGCTCTATAAGAGTTTTAAAACCTTAACTATAGTACAAAAATACAGCACAGCTTCCTCAAACTTTAAGACCTCATCTTCTGAGTTTGAGTTCAACACAAAAGTAATTTTCTGACAAAAATGTAGAAGTAGCAAATGGATCAGAAAGATTGTTTTAAAGGGAGCTTAAAAATTCAGCTCCTCTAGGAGCTTTCTTTGCCCTGCAGTATTTCTTTAGACAGGCTGTATCAAAGAAGATTATTTATTTCGACACAGTACCACTGTTGCTGCTTTTTACTCATTTTCCTTTTTAAATATGCCTGTGTCTGTATTATCACATTAAAGAATGCAAAATGCAAGAAATTCCATCAACTCTAAGCACAGAATGCACTGCAGCACTCCATTCCCAAGTGAGTTCATTACACAGCCTAGAATTCAGTCTTGTGAAAGTGCTGCCCTCCCACACAAATAAGCATTACCCAACTCTGAAGAGCAATTAGCATCACTAACACCTTTGCTGATGCAGAGATAACAACGGAATCCTGTTGCAGATATGATTTTTAATTTCTTCATTTCCTTTTACGATTGCTAATGCTTAGAAATCATGAGAGTGCCATCACTCTGCAGATCGCTCATCTAAGATGAGGTAAAGCCACTTGAGCACTTTACTTTGGACCCTGCCACTCCCTCCTGGCAAGAAAGCACCAACTTCTGGCCAAACACTGCAGAAAAGGCCAAGAGAATGAAAATTAATGACTGCCCTCTATGCACTGACAACAGGAGACCATCTATCTGTGTCACTAAGCTGCTGCAGTTCCTTGTGCTAACCCAAATCCAGAATGTGCTGGATCTAGAGTAAGTTTAAATTACAGGAGTTTGAAGCTGGCTTGTAGCAGATGGAGCGATACAGGCTGAAGTCCTGATAAACTGAGGAAGGCTCAGATTGCTTTCTTCTATTAATTGCTGCTGGTAATGGTCACTCCTTCAAACTCTTGTCTTCTGAAGGATGACAAAGCCTCAATACAGGGACACCAACACAAGAACTTACATGAAGACTTAAAATAATATTTTCAACAGGTAAACGAAAGGAAAGCAATGTCTTTTTAATCAGCACACTGACAGCTCTGTCATAAACACCTTCTTCAAATTTGTACTTACTTTCATTTACACAAGTACCCAGCATATCAACCATAAAAAAAACACTGTTTACTATACATAAGCTGCTTTACAATTTTGTATTTGACTTGACAGTTCAAATTCTAAATATTTTTTTCTAAAACCACACACACAGATCTCTGGAAGTTACTCTGCCCTGGGTACAACAACACTTTGTATTTCTCTCATATTTCTAGGTTAAAGTCTGCCATCTACACTCGCCACAGGTTTTTAAACCAAGAAATCCCTTAGATTCTGACTGATAGTCATTTCCAATTAACTCCAGTCTCCAACTTCAATATTTCTCATTCATGACCTTGCATTCTCTACAACTAAATATCCTTCCAGTTTTAGTATTCTGCTCCTCAGTGAATTCAGCAGCTTGTCTCCCTCGTTCGTCAGAAAGTATTTGGTTTCTGTTTCAAAATTCTTAATGCAATTACAAAATTAATATTCAGGACCTCCACTTGTGGCTTGTTATGTATTTTCTTCCAAAACCATCCACTGCCATTTGCTTTCAGTCTGTTCTTTACCTATTTTATCAACCGAATTTCTTAGCCTTAATTGCTATTAAAAAAAATTAGAATTCTGTCAAAGTCCAGAAGCATGACATCTAGTAGTATTCCTACATCAAAAACCCAATTTTCCATTTTACAAACTCCTACCAAAATGGTTAATTAAACTCAGAGGAAATGCCATTCCTCATCTATACTGCAGACTGTGTTCCTCAGTCTGTCTATTAACTACTTCCTTAATTTAACCAACTCTGTCATTTTATAAAGAGAAAACCTGCACTATTGATCTATTTTTTATCTCTCATTACAATCATAATGTTTAAATTTAAAGCAAAGCCTTTTCATCAATGATCCAAACTTATCTTCTACAATCAAGATTTATTTTTCCCGCAATATTAAACTACTGTTACTAGGCTGCTGTTTAGTAAGTAAATGTATCTTGTGTATCTCTCACAATGTTCAGAATCACCTGGATTTGTCACCTGTCAAAATTCTCCACCTATTCTTCAGCCTCAAAAGAGTTCAGCCTCTGCTTAACTTTCACAGGTGTAAGGTGTCTACGTGGGGTGAAATGATCAGTTCTGTAAGGCTTTAAAACTACCTTGGCTAAACTCTTTCTATGGAGGTCAAGCACTCAGTTTGCATTAGATGATCACGTGTGCTCATAGTGGCAACTCTGATCAGGATGGGTATCTGCAGCAGATTCAGCAGTAACCCAGAAGTTTATCTTAACAATCCTGTAGAGATTTTTTTCAAACCCTGAACTCTGTAACAATTTTTTTATCCTTCAGCTATTAGGAGAATAAAATGTAATTTCTCATATTTTATTTTGCATCTTTCCAAAACAAAATGAATGCTTTCCAATATTCATGTTACAGTCAAGAAAGTTATCCCAGTGCATCTGCTACACCAACATCTAATTTCATGAGAAATCAGAAGGTTTCCAACATTCAGCCTCATCTTCTGAATCATTTGTTCAATATATCGCTATCCTGACTCAATGCTAATACGGAAAAAATAATTTTCTAGTCTTATTGATCATCTCATATAACACAATGGAAGAGCTATCTTTAATTTTGATATTCAGAGCATCCTTTCAGTTGGAAAAGACCTTTAAGATCATTAAATCCAGCTGCAAACCTAACACTACCAAGTCCACCACTAAACCACGTCCTTTAAGTGTTCCACCAACACATCTTTTAAATACCTTCAGGCATTCATGAATGGGTATCCATCAATTCATCCTGCTTATTGAGAACAAAGAACTTAATTTCCACAATATTTGTTAAGGTGGTATTCCCTGCATATGGCACAACTTCATGCAAATCATCACTGTGGGATCAAAGATACCACACAGCTTATACAGGTACTCAGTCTCCTCCACATCAAAATCTTTTTCTTGTTCTTGCCTGCCTCCACTCTCCTTTGAACTCTGAATGCAAGTTTCCCTTTTCACTTGTTCCCCTTGACAACCCAAGGTCCAGAGAAGATTCCTTGTGACTGTTATGGCCCTGAACATCATCAAAAGGCACTGGATCTGCACATGGCGTTTACTACAGAAATCTACAGGATGCCCCAAAGTACAGCAATAAACAATGTAAGCTTTGATATCTACAAAGGGACCACAATCAGGAAGAGAGATGTGACCACACTTCCCCACCTTACAAGGTTCTAAATTAACTTTGTCAGCTGAGAAGGCTCATATAGCAGCTACTTCTTAGTGGTTAGTGAGAGCACAGAAATGCAGCTGCAGCAAAAAAACCAAACAAACCAGCAAGCAGCATTAGGTCACATAACCAAGAGGTTAATGCCACAGACAGAAACAATGTTTTGTCATTATATAACTACATGGTATCCCCTCACCTAGGATACAATGTGCACCAGCATTAATAGAAATCAATTTTTGAATAAAAGAATCAACAGCAAGACTAAGGACAGTGGAAAAATGCATAAGAAGTGTGGAAAACGAGTATAACTCCTCCCAATAAAGTATTGCAGTTTAGACTGAGCTCAAACTTTAGTTTTCCCCATTTTATAAATCAAAGATAAAGATGCCTGTAATTAATTTAACACATGGCAAATTCAAAACCAATGCAAAACTACATTTTCTATCAAAAGTATTATTAGACCGTGAAACTCTTCTGGTAAAATGAAGAACTAAGGTTAAAAAAAGACTATCCAGTTACAGCGTTTTTCTTATCTGTCTTCCAGGGGTTTAATTAAGTTAGAGTGCTGTGGGGGTTTTGTTTCTTCATTTCTAGAAGGATATTAAACATTATGGGTTAAAGTCGCCTTGCAATCATTATTTGGCCTACAACAAAGGCCAAATTAATCTATAACTGCTATATATTGAAGAGTTCTTACAGTGCATTATGATGTGTGTGGTGTAGAACAAAAGAATTGTCAACAAGCTAGAAAATATGTGACCCAGTAACAATCTGTATACTAAGAGATTTATTTTAAATACTAGATTCTTAATGCTGTTAAGAATCTACATATTAAAGTACATTTCTAAATTAGTGATAGGAATACTATTGGAAAACAAGCTCTAAGATTAATGCAATAAATTACATCTCAGGCTTGACTGAATGATTTCATATTTTTTATTACTGTTGTTACAATTACTCTTATCTTCATTATTTATTGCAGATAGAGCTTCAAGCTTGCTTGAACTTGTTTGACCCCATCCTCCTCCACAAATTTAGAGAAATTCATGCCTGAAGTAACAGATTAAAACAATATGTAAATATATATATACAGGAAAGAAAAAAATAGTTTAGCATCAGGTGACAAGTAGTTACATTCCTTCTTTCCCCAAACAAGAGACCCATAATGTCTCTCACAGAGAGCCATAACGTAGCAGCCAAGAAAAGAGTAACAGAGCTTTGAAAAAGAGGATTCCCTTAACTTTGAACAGATTTATGCCAAAATGTATTCGGGCTCAATTCCATTCACATCACTGGCACAAGCCTTAGAAAGAACACGACTGCCATTTGTGCTCACAGAATAGAAGATAGCTCCAAGAGAAAGGGCTGCCCTAGATATCTGTATAGTTGAACTTCACAAATCGAATTTCATTCTCCCCTGAACGAGCTTAAGCCGTTACGCTTCATGGATGTGTTTGTAATCCCTCCCCAAAAGATCCAGCAGCACAGGATGCATTGTTCCACTATGGTAAGGGGTATGGGAGAAAGGAAAAGAAATAAATAAACAAGTAATCAATGATATTGGTCGCTTGAACATCAGGTACACATGCAGGCACACCATTTATCTTGATATAATTGGAACATTTGGGGACTATAGTTGAATATTCTAAGATTATTATTCATAGCACAAGCTACCTAATAAGCATTTTAATGCATCAACTATTTATGAATAAAGAAAAGAGCTTGCTTAGAAGACAATCTGTCCAAATACTCAAATAGTTAAGTATGAATAATCAGTTAAGTAGTACTTTTCAAAGAGCCCAGAATTGTGACCATGAAACTGTGAAAAGCCTGGTGCTTCACAAAATATAATTCCTGTATGATATGCCATTAGCAGCGCTCTTTAACCATTTAAGAAAGGGACACAAAACCAACAGTTCTTCCACCACTTCTTTTCAGAGTCCTGACAGGGCTGCAGGCACACATAAATGAGAAACCACAACCTACAGAAAGAATGCTTTCTTTGGCCATGCAAGTCAATCTGGATCCAGGTTAGGGATGACATGTTCTGACACACCTATTTATTCATTCCTCTACATTGATTCAATGATTTTAAAAACAAGACTTTAGGAGATGGAAAAGCAACAAAGTGATATGGATGTGCCTTACTAACAAATACATAAATACACCATCACCACCACCACCACCACTCCAAAAAATCTTGCAAAGCCCAGCATATCCTCATACTTAATGGTTCCACATGTTATTCTAATACCTTATGACACTCTGTGTTGCCTCTTTTGACCTAGTCTCCCAGTCAAGAGACCTCTCCCGGTTCCTAATGAGTAGCAAAACAGACGAGTTATCTGGTGATGCCCATGAGTCTGGCTATCAAAATGTGACAGCTCCTTTTCTGCTGTCAAAGTCAGTCTGCTAGCCAAAGTCTAGGCATGCTCTCATTCCCTGTACAATACGTAAAACAGGAGAAAAGGACAACATGTCAACAGGTGGAGAGGATGAGGGCAGCTTGTACTGGAGCCTCTTCACCCTGAGCTACCACGTCTTTACCCATAGAGAGGGCAACTGCTAAACAAACAGAAATTGTCCTTAATCCGAACTCAATTTACCAAAGTTTTATTTTTTCACTCTCAAAGGAAAACTCAAATAAGCATACAATATTCACGGGCTCTAATGCTGTGGAAAACAGGCTGATATCGATCTTCTAATCCTAAATATTCTGCCCCACACAACCATACAGGATTATTAGATGCAGCGTGAGCAACAACTCACATCTTGGCTCTTCAACCTCCAACCTTCTAGTGTCAAAATCATAGAATCGTAGAATCATAGAATCGATTGGGTTGAAAAAGACCTCTGAGATCATCAAGTCCAACCCTTGGTCCAACTCCAGGCCATTTACTAGATCATGACACTCAGTGCCATGTCCAGTTTCAGGTTAAAAACCTCCAGGGATGGGGAATCCACCCCCTCTCTGGGCAGCCCATTCCAATGCCTGATTACTCTCTCTGGAAAGAATTTCTTTCTGATCTCCAACTTCAATTTCCCCTGGCAGAGCGTGAGCCCGTGCCCCCTTGTCCTATTGCTGAGTGCCTGGGAGAAGAGACCAACCCCCACCTGGATAGAACTTCCCTTCAGGTAGTTCTAGACAGTGATGAGGTCACCTCTGAGCCTCCTCTTCTCCAGGCTAAACAACCCCAGCTCCCTTAGCCTCTCCCCACAGGACTTGTGCTCCAGTCCCTTCACCAGCCTTGTTGCTCTTCTCTGGACCCGCTCCAGCACCTCAATATCTTTCCTGAACTGAGGGGCCCAGAACTGAACACAATACTCAAGGTGTGGCCTCACCAACGCAGAGTACAGGGGAAGGATCACTGCCCTGGTCCTGCTGGCCATGCTATTTTTGATCCAGGCCAGGATCCCATTGGCCTTCT
>VWZD01000216.1:422705-474321 GCA_013396695.1 Sakesphorus luctuosus
ACAAAATAAAACAATTGAATCAGGCATCTGTTTACTAGAAAAGTAAGAAGAATGCTGTTTAGAGTGCTCAACATCTATGAACTGCTCTTTTCAGCAATCATTAGAAAGTCAGTTTATACATTATAATCCAGAACCATGTGTGTGACTTTTATATGCTTTTTGCAGAAGCTTCTGACATTATGTTACCATTACACACTTCAAAGTTAACTCAACAGTTCCTAACAATTGCCTAGTACTGTAGTCTATAAAAGCTATTTATTTATAGCTTTTAATCTTGACTAGTGGGGAGTTACAGCTTTATTACAACTGTTTCAATAACTTGCACAACTTCAGTTTCCAGCCAAAATACATGCTATAGCCAGTGAAGTATATTATTCAAAATAAAGTCAGTGAAATAAATTCCACATGGATTGCAGACTCCTCCTAAACCAAAGTTCTTGCAGCTACTGAGGTAGAACTACTTTAAAAACAGGTAAACTTGTTTTCCCTTAAAGAATAGTTAAAATAACTAGAAAGAAGGACCATAACTGACTATGCCATGTAAACAAAATCTGCATTTCTTTCCTAAGACCTTAAATGCACAGCATAATACAACACAGTGCACAGATCAAAGGAGTGGACTAGTAACAGTCACTTCAATCTTTTAACTAAAGTTTCTTGTTACAAATCTCTTAAGTATCATCCCATTTTGACAATTTGACGCAAATAATAATAGAAAAACCCTTACAACTACTTCTCTGGGACATTCAAAGGGCAAGGGCAAGGGCAAGGGATGGTTTAAAGATGCCCAGCTGATTCTTGTGTGGATTCATCCCCCCATCCTATGATGAGGAAAGTAATCCTTCCTACTCCAAGATCATAAACATATTAACCCTAAATATGATTCAATGACAAGACACTCAAAACACAATTCACTTTCTCATTAGCTATTTGGGTCAGAAGGCAAGCTGTCCAGGAAGTGAGTATTCATACCTTGACAAAATCTCTTCTGCTCACAAATGCTTTCCAGTGATTAACAGCCCTTAACTTCCTGCTAGTACCATTTCTGAAGATGTCTGAAAACCTCAACATCAGACATTTCCACCTCCCTCCTCTAAATTAGGAAAGAATTCCCTAGCAATTCTTTAAACCTCCACTTCAGGCACTTCCTCGTATTGGGCATAAAAGTCAACATCCATGAGAATCTGGTCATGCCATTTGTACTGATGTAAAAACTAATCTATGGCTTCTTTTTCATTCCCAACAGTCTTCAACTTCAACTCCACATTAATATCTTTGCTCCCAAGAGACAATCTTTCCATTTTCTAGATCTGCTTTCATGACAAGCTGGTCTCTTGCCCTTAATAATGAGATCTCAAGTGCATAGATTTGTTTTTTTAATTGNAGCTTCACCTCATCATATATAGGGAAGGAAAAAGTATTGAGCCATGGGAATTCAGGGAGAAACTTCAACCTCTTCTTCATTGTGTTTTCAGACGATGCATCAAAAGTTATCTTAAAACACATCAAGTTGACTTCCTTCAAGTAAGGGCCAGAGAATCTGCTTCCAAAGAGACGACAACTGCCAATAATTTTAATGTTTCTTAAAAAAATAAAATTTTTCTTCAATTTTTACAAAAAGCTAAACCAGAGAAACCTAGAAAGCTAACATTACTTCGATAATATAGTAACTAAATCAAAAGAACTATACTCAATATAAATCAATATTATATATATAGATATATTTACTGGTTGATATATTCAAGATAAATCACACTTATTTGATTAAGAAACAACGAAAAAACTGCCCGCCAGTTTTACCATACAGTAAACTGTAGCTTTATTCTTTTTATTTTGTATTATGATACCAGCAAAATGAGATTTATTTAGGCAACAGGCCTTTTTCCTGAAATGTGATTTGTTAATAATGAGAAAAATAACCAACTTCAGAGATATTTCTATTTTGTTACAAATATCTTTTAGACAATTAGCAGCAATTCTCAAAGAGCTCTTTTACATTCTGTATCTACTTATTTGCATTTAAATATCTGCAAGTCCTCAAACCTGCATGAATATTTTCCAGATTTAATAATCTTGGCAAGAACTACTTGTTCTGCTTTTTTTTTTAAACAGCTGCCTTACCATAATTGAACAGCCATAGTATTATGACCATATTTATTATTTTTTACTAAAACTGCATGTGTACAGATGTGAAACAAAAAAGGTACTCATACAAATGCAGGAAAATAACTTATACCTCATAATAGGTTGCATTTAGTGCAGATTACATTTTACCATTTTAAAACCTAGTCCTGTTTGATTGTATTCATTTTAATTATTCCACAGACATTTTAAAGCTTTTTATTATTCTTGGTGGTAACAGTCCTATTTTCACCACATTACCAACCCTACTCCTGTTTGAACATTCAGCTCCACTCATCAGAACAAGCATCTGCTACAAATAGTATTAATGAGATACATATGAAGGGATAGGGACACAACAACCCACCTGGGTTAATCACTTTACAGTACCAAGCTGATAATACAGTTATGTAGTAATGCCTTGCACATACTGTTACAGCTACCTTATTCACATAGTAACTACTATTTCAGTAACACAGCACTGCAAAACTGGATACATTTGTAAAACTGTACCTACCTTGTAGCTACTCTTACCATACAACATATATTTCATCTCAACAAAGCCAAAAGGCACGATTTTAGTAGTGGGAAATTTGTCCTTTGGATTTCTGTGCCTTATGATTGGGTATTGTATGGCCAAACTTCGCAAACACAGATTTGGGAAGGGCTCTCCCCATGTGGGTGTGCCCTTCCAGCCTGCACAGTGGATGTTTTAGGTGAGGCACAGCGTGCACAGAACTGGCCCCACCCTTTAAGTCCTGAGGTCCATTTGCCACGGCCAAGCAAGCTTGGACAGTAACAGTGAAGTCCTTGGGACTGTCACAGCACCCGGTACTAACCGGGGCTGACCCTGCTGAGCATCCGAGATGTGACGGGATGGGATGGCAGGGAGGCATTGAACTGCCAGGGGACGGTCCCACTGAGACTGGAACTCAGGTCCTTGGGATTCAGAGTCCAGAGTGCTCTCCTTTACACCATGGGATCGCCCTATAGATTAGCATTAAAATTATTTATAAGACACCAGAGGTTTGACAACTGTTTCAATAAATATACAGGACAGAATTTACAACAAACCAGGCAGAATAGCTGCAGAACTCAGCGACTTTTTTTTTAATATAATAATTTAAAGCAATACAATTTTAGAGGTAGTTTTCCCCAAAACAGGGTAAGTTTGCATATAGTATTTACATACACCCAAATAGCTGGTACAAAGGAAATATTTTACCAAAGAGTGTCAATGCTAAGTGAGCTTCACAGATCTTTTCATTTAAAGTTCATTTCTCTAAACCTAAGATGCAAATGTATACAGTCTTATGCATAGGCATTTACAAAAGTGGGGGGAGAAGTATTTGTTCACAATGCACTTTTCCTTTTGGGGCAAATATGCTTCAGCAGGCCAACTCTAGATCAAGAACAAGGAGGAGTGCCCTGCTGATGCTCATGGAACAACAGCCCTGGAAACCAGGCACAGAACAAGTCCACAGTGCAGGCATAAACTCTTCAAATCAGGACAGATTAAGCAAGGGTAAGTCAAAAGACTTTGAACTCAGGGCTCCAAGAGAATGGAGGAGGATAAATTTTGACCCAAACTAGGCTCAAAACCCACACATTTACAAAAATGTGTAAAATATTACACTCCAGTAAAATTTCTCCAAAATATTTTAGAGAATTACTGCCAAATAATTCAACTAATCAATTTCACAAAGTTCAGTCAACATAAGATAATAAAAAATGCTCTTTTATTTAGGGAAATACTTTCTAGCATTATAAAGACATGGATAGAAAAATACAACAATACTAAGAAATGAAGAAAACATGCACTACTCTACCACTGGAAACAGCAACCAAACAAACAACAATGGGGTAAAAAAAAAAACACAAAGAACCCACCACCACAACAAAAAAACCCAACAACAATACAGCTCTTAAACCAGAAGGGTGAAACTTCAGCTCCAGTTGAAATCTAGGAATAGCAAACGCTTTCAGAGAAAAATAAAAGTCTTCAGTGAAATTACTGATACTGTGTATCAATTAAGACAATTTACAAACAAAGGCTTCAGTCATGAAACCTCTAGGGAAAACTACAGCTGCAGGAATAAAATTCAGGTATGTAACGACAATTTAAGAAGTTTGGCTAAGTTGAGCAAATATTGCTATTAACTGAGATGAGAGTGTTTTATTTCAGTGAGAAAGTATAATAGAAAGTTATTAGTTATGCATCTGCTTTTCTGTAAGTCCAATTAGGTCAATGAAACAGCAGTGCTTTTTTGAGCAAAGAGAGAGAACAAAACAAACAAACCAAAAAAACCCACCAACACATGCAAGCCTAATAATATTTTAATAGGCAAAGTCTAGACTGCTGCACCTAAACCACAGTTAATGGAATAGCTTCCAAGATATCTGATGACAGGGGCTTCATCTCCAGATAAAGTAAGCAAGGGATCCATAAATGGGTCTCACTAACTGATGTCTTAATATTAAATTCAGGAAGGTCACGCCTGTCAACACAAGCTTTCAGAATAATTAATGAAAATCTGCTTAATTGCATATGGAGTCTGATCGTTGGAGAACAACCAAATAATTAGAAGCATGTCCAATGTAAAAACTATCACAGTCATTTTTCATTGTTGATTAGGGTACATACCATGCTCAGTGTCTAAATGTCCAAATAATAGCTCAGGTTTTCATCTTTAATCTCTCTTTCACATTACTTCAGCTCAATTTCATCGACACTGGATCTTTGTAGCTGCATTTTCTTCTCTGAATATACTTATCAGTCTGTGTATCCCCATAATCAACTGTGGATTATTATGTTTTGAAAAAATTTAAAAGAACTATTCAGTTCCCTTAGTTTTATTCTTCATCCATTCTGTTTTGTCACCACTCTGAAACACAGGCTAAAATGTTCAAAGTACTGAAAATTCCTACAAAAAATTACATGTACTCTTGAATTTCTTTCACAAAAGGCACTCTTCAAGGTGCACTACTATTTTCTATATAAATTGCTTCAGTACTCAAAATACAGGCATCCCATTCATACATTTGAATAAGAAAATGAAAATATTCCATAAAACTTCAATTTTCCAAATGAATAATAGGACATGACACAGAAAGAAAGACTCTTGAGGTCTATTTAGGTTGGCTGAGTTTAGTTGCTCAGCCTCAGAAGCTTCTGAGTGCCCTGTGCTGCTCCAAGAACATGCCTTGATCTCCCGCCACCCCAGTGCTGTAACTTCCCACCCCGGGAACGCCTGCACTGCATTACCCAAGTGCTTGTGTACACAGCCAGCCAATGTTAGTAAACCAAATATTCCCACCCACTTCTTATGCCTTACTGAGTGCAAGTTTACTTTGACCTTTCTGACACCATGCTCTGCCCAAGATAATAAGCCCTTGAAGCACAAACTGAACAGAGGGGAGACACATAAAGAGCTGTTTACGTTTTCTTACAGGACACTGCTTAGTTCTGGCTGAACTGTGCTGAATCCTGACTGACTCCATGTGGAGCCACTTGGTAATTCTCGTAAGACACACAACCCCCATATTTTCCAGGACTTTCATTGTCTAGGATACTCTGCTCTATTACTAAAGATAGCAAACCTAACAAAACAAAGAATGCAGGAAAAACTTTAGAAGACATCCAATTAGTCCAATTAGGTTGTAGTTAGTTATTAAACAAAAGACACCCCTACAATAAATCTAAGAGAACTGCGGAGGGCAGATAAAACCATTGACTGTTTTAGCCGATGTGAACTACAAGTTTGAAGAAAGGGTCACAGTATGAATAAAAAACCCTAAACATTTCCAATACTACCAGCTTCTGAAGGGTCAATTAGAAGTTTTAATTTAGTTTTTATAAATAAAGCCTTCAGCTTAACAAACCTTTATCTAAGATTGCTCTAAGACCTTGGTGGCAAGTCCAGGCTGACAGACAGGCAAAGGTTATGGAGAAGAATAAGAATACTTACATTGAGAAGTCAGTCTGCAGAACAGCTTCTAAAAAGAAACTTGGCCACAAACTTCAGCAAATGTTGGATCCCAAGACAGAAAAAAAATTCATCTCTGGAGCTAGTTCTGTTGTTATGATTTGTCCCATGGACAAGCAAATTGACTTTCCTGACAAAACACAAACTGTCTACCCAATTTACTGTGTGTTTCTCTTCCATTTAAGATGAACTTACCGAGTGCCATCTGCTTTCCAACTAACTTTGTATGGCTTCTGCTCCAAAAATTTAATATTTTGCTTGTCCATGGAAACAGGCTGTGCCCCAGGGAATCCAGACCTAAAAAAAAAGAAACAGGTTTATTAACATTCTGCAGTAAAGAGTCACACAAGGCAATGTATTTTTTACATTACACTGAAATCACACCTTTTATCAGACTTGTTGCAAGGTTAACGCTGAGTTAGAAAATCTTCTCCAAGAAAGTATTTTGCATGAGAAATCAAATGCCTGTCTTGTAATAAAATGGGTATTTGCTTATGACAAGCACTAAATTATGTGGAACTTGAAAGTTAAAATTAATTTAAAATTACAGGCACTAGAAGAACTGCAAGCATCAAAAAGTTTGGAAGCACTGTGAGCAACTCACTGGAGTATCAGCTTTGGAAAGAAGGTCAGAATCAGAGGCATTAAAACCAACATTCCAATTCACATTGGACACAAATTCAAGTTGGCTATAAAAATGAGTATCATACTTCAATACTGAAATGAAATAGCAGTTGTATAAATAAATCTACTGCTTGAGCAAGCACTAAATTTTACACAAGGCTACATCTGGAATTTGCATAGCAATAAGTCATCTGAGCACATTTTGTTATCTCAATGGAAATGCAATCCTAGAATCTTGTTTCTTAATATCAACAGTCGATCATTCAATTTCATAGTACAATGCAAGGCTGTTTCACTGCCAAGTGTGTTTGAGGCTTGCTTTATTTTATAAACAACACATCCAAAAATGGTCACCTTTTTTCTCATTTTTACAAAGAGTTGTATCCTTCTGCAAAAATAACACTTACTTCTAGACAGTATAAATAAACACAAGTTCTAAATGTTCTCATACCCTTCCCATCCACAGAACTGCTGACATTTTTGCCGTATTTCTCCTAACTTTGGTTGCGTTGTCACCTGGGTCACACATTTAACTGTTATTCCTTCCAAGAAAATTGCACCCTAAATTAACAGATAAATAAATAAATTAATAATTAAGCTTTCATAAAAGCAGATCAGAATACGTCAATACAAGACTAAGTCTGTTTTTACAACCCTCTTGAGCAATACTAGCCTAAATATTTCATAAAGATTTACCACCAAATAACAAGATACATCAGCTGAGCTTTGCCAGTAAACTCACAGGTGAGCCGTATTACAAACCCAGGAACTGAAATGAGTAAT
Organism: Sakesphorus luctuosus; assembly: GCA_013396695.1. Taxonomy (NCBI): domain Eukaryota; kingdom Metazoa; phylum Chordata; class Aves; order Passeriformes; family Thamnophilidae; genus Sakesphorus; species Sakesphorus luctuosus. The sequence goes on from VWZD01000216.1 coordinate 430,220, forward strand.
TTATGGGGGAATAAAAAGTTATTTAAAAAAACAAGAGGTAAACAGTAAGGGATAGCTAGTACTTAAATGTTTACTCTGTTTAGCTAATACTCCCAACAAAGTTCCCATATCAAACTACAGCACCAGTCTGACTTACTATTTTTCATTTGTAACTAAAACGCTGTTGCTTAAAGAATATCAGTATCAAATATTTAATAGTAAATTGGTCACATATGGAATTTGCAGGGATTAAATTAATCTTCATTAGTACACAAAATATTGAATAATAATAAGGTAGTGTGACACATTTATTTGTGGATGATCTGAACCTAAACACTAAACAGCAAATCAATGTACATTAGACACAAAACTCTTTCTAGTGAAGGCTTTGTGACACCACTTTTAAGTGTGTCAAAAAGCATGGCCCAAAATAAGTAAACTGAGAACTGAGTCAAAAATTGACCTATAAAATGTTAAATAACATTTCTTAATATATAAAGAGTATTTCAAGATCAGGAATTCCATGTTTTTCCTGATTGATGGAAAGAAAAAGCTGCTCAGTAACAGCAAAGGTGTCAGATCAACACAAGTAGCTTGGTAATTAGTGAACTAAAGTCACTGAGAAACATCTTTAGACACAAGGGGTTTGATGGGATTTTTTAAACAAGTATCTCAGCAGATGAAGATGTTAAGTCCTACTTTTCTCCTTTCAAATTTTTGATATACATGTTTTCAAATAAATATGTTAATTTTATCAGACCTAGACAGTAATTCCAGCACAGCAAGTTCAATTGCATGGATTTCACCTCCACCTGGGTGATCTGCCATATTACATGTCTCAAAACTCAAGCTTACACTGCAGGGAAAACAACTGAAAGAATAAAAGTACTTATACAGCAGCAAACTTAAATGGTTCTCAGTTGACCTGGAATAAACTTATTAACAAAACAAAAAATATAAAGGGCAGGTTTGCAACAAAATATCTGTGTAAAAATATATTTGCAACATTTTATTGTCAATCTAAACTAGGTTGCTAAAGTGAAGTTGCTATTGTGAATGCCACAATAGCAAGGCTATTATGAATGCTACAATACAAGGCTAGTAGAAATCAAAATACACTACTGAAAATAAAACTCTACAGTAACTTGTATATTCCACGAAAAGTTTGATGTCAAGTGGAATCAAAACAAATCCTGCATGACAGAACATATTAAAGCCATCAGGTCTACAAAGCCACAAAATTAAAGATTTCTATTGAGATCCCAAATCAATCAGTTATTTCAACAGCATCTCAAATAAATTTTCAATGCAGACTAAGAAGATCAAACCATGATTTTCACCTGCTGAGCTATGAATCCTGCAAGTGAAGAAACAAGCATTTTGTGTCTGTTCTCCAAAATGCTTGAAAATTGCTTTAACAAATTCAGCAGCATACTACTGATGAAAAGAAACTTTTTTGCTCCCTTTTCTTTCCACACACTGTGGCCCTCATCTGTTCTACTCTTGAGCAAGCCTAGAACTAATTTGGCAAAATTAGCATCATAAATTAATATGTATGTATGTATGGCCAGACTTGGCAAATGAAGATTTGGGCAAGGCTCTCCCCACGTGGGTGTGCCCTTCCAGCCTGCACAGTGGATTTTTTAGGTGAGGCAGAGCGTGCACAGAACTGGCCCCACCCTTTAAGTCCTGAGGTCCATCTGCCACGGCCGAGAGAGCTTGGACAGTGACAGGGAAGTCCTCGGGACTGTCACAGCACCCGGTACTAACCGGGGCTGACCCTGCTGAGCATCCCAGATGTGACGGGATGGGATGGCAGGGAGGCATTGAACTGCCAGGGGACGGTCCCACTGAGACTGGAACTCAGGTCCTTGGGATTCAGAGTCCAGAGTGCTCTCCATTACACCATGGGACTACCCTGACTGGGACCACCCTGACTCAGCACTAGTTCCAGCATAAAGGAAACAGAAGGAATGCTAGTAGTGCAGGGAAAGTAGGACCACAGTTTTCAGTATAGTCTGTATGTAGTTAAGATCAGCTCAGTCACATCACCAAATTGTACTCTGAGAGCAGTACATCCTAAAGAAATATACTAGCTCACAACCTTAATTAGCTCGATCTCCACAGACTTTCAGTGTGTTGCTCATCCCATATTATCCACTTGGGCACCAGCAGGTGTAACAGCACACAGGTGACTGGGTGAGGGAGGCAGACAGCTACTTGTGCCTGGCCAGCATATTGTCTGAATCCTGGTAAGTGATTAAGAGCACCACAAAGCAAAGGAAGATGGTTGTGCCTTGGTTCTACTAACACTTGCAGAGCGCAATGGCACTAAGACTGCTAAAATTAAAGCAAAAGGCAGGAAACGGGAAAGATTTTCCAGAAAAGTCATAAACACAAAATTCATGCCTGCCATTTGAAAGTGTCTCTTGCAGATTATCTGCTTCAAGTATAATCACTAGCTAAGGCACAGCACTATGAAAACAAGGTGAGTCACTTGGCATTCGTGCTCAGCTAACTTAGCACTCCAGGTTTCATGAGGACATTCCTTGGATAAGGTGCTAAAACTGAGCCAGACCCAGGCACTTTCTGCATCACTATTCAGCTAACAGGCCCTGTAGAAACACAACACTGGAGAACATGGTGCAGAGGTGCCAGAGCACTCAGATCAGCAGGAGCACTTCAGGTCCTCAGCACTGCTACTAAATCAAGAGTTACAAGCCCTAAAGGATCCAAGGAAACTACACGCACTTAGTAGTTACACTCTGCACAACCTTCACACCATCTGTCCTAATCAAGTTTGCCCCACTTCCCACTGCATTTCTCCACCCATCACTTCAGCTGAAGAAGTGCCTTGTGCATCATAATGTGTTGGTTCAGATCCTAAACACCACCTGGAGGAGTGGGTGAGTGGGAGCAGCTCCACACCTTCCTGACCCCAGTGCCTATCACCAGGCCTGGGTGAGAGACATCCTCAGCTACTCAGCCTTGACCGAGTGCCAACATGCTCAGAGACTGCCTTCCAGACGACAAGAAACATACCAAAAAATGTCAGGAAGAGATATCCTCTGAAAGAAAGGAAGTGAGAGAGGGGGAGTTACACTGATCAGCTTAGATGTAATACCTAGAAATACAGGACCAAATCACAGTAACTGCCTCTAGGCATGTACAAAAAAAAAGACACAACAAAATCATACTGTGACTCAGTAACAAAGGTGTTCAACTAATCATTTGGTTTTGGTGATGAAACAGGCTTCACAGAATTGGAATTGCTTGCATTTATCTTGGTTTGTCCCTTGTTTATTTGCCTTGTCCTCATAGAGGAACTCATAAACATGGGGTAGATTTAACTTCCATAAAACAGACATGCAACTGTTTCAAAATCAGGTTCAGAGGAGTTAGCATTTCACTAACAAAATGGAAAAACATACTGAGAAGGATCTGCAGGGTCTGGTTCAGGTATAAGGTAATAAGTTTATTTCCCCTAAACTTCCAATTAGCATATTCTTATTTTTGTGACATCTGTGACTTTAGTCACAGGGACACAGGCAGTGATGGTAGCTTAAGACTTCATTGTTGCCCTGAATTTTCAGAATGGGTTGAAAACAACCCTGCGCAATTCAGTGTAAACGAAGTTCTACACGAACACACTGGTAGATAATTAGAGAAAAATAAATGGAGGCAGCAAGAGACCAAAAGCTGAATTAGTATTGCTCTGTCTTGTAAAAGACAGTTATGTTTAGATATATAAACAGGAGTATGAGCCTTAAGACACAGGAAATTATTTTCTCCCTATTAAGCCCTACTGGGGGCGGTCCCGTGGCATAGCGGAAAGCACTCCGGTCTCCGACTCCCAAGGTCGCGAGTTCGAGTCTCAGTGGGACCATCCCGGGCAGTTAAATGCCTTCCTGCCATCCCATCCCGTCAGATCTCAGATGCTCAGCAGTGTCAGCCCCAGTTAGTACCGGGTGCTGTAGATAGTCCCAAGGACTTCACTGTCACTGTCCAAGCTTGCTCGGCCGTGGCAAATGAACCTTAGGACTTAAACGGTGGGGCCAGTTCTGCGCACGCTATGCCTCACCTAAAAAATCCACTGCACAGGCTTGGAGGGCACACCCATGTGGGGTGAGCCCTTCCCAAATCTTCGTATGCGAAGACTGGCCATTATTAAGCCCTACTAGAGGCTTGTGTTCAGTTATAGGTCTCAGAAAAATTAGTCAACATGACAGAATACAAAGAATGACAACAAAGGTCAGAGGTACAAAAAGCATGGACTATAAGGAAAAACTGAACAAATTAGCATATGATGAGGAGAAGGAAACGATACTCGTATTCAAGTACATAAAATGGTGCTGCAAAACCAAAAAATACTCTTTTTTTCCCATATCCATTGAGATGTCCATGGGCAGAAAAATAAGTAGAGGTGTTAAACTCTGCAAAAAAAGAGTAGGCTAGGCAGAAAAAAGACAAGGCACTCATATTTATAAACAATGTACCTTGATAGTTAAATAATAAATATTATCCTTACTATGTGAAATCAGTTTAATCATTTCCCTCTGTCTCACAGATGACCATGAGACACCATGCACTCAAAATCGTGAGGAAAACCAGTAACAGCCACTGGCTTTTCCAGACTTTAAGATATCTCTATCCATTTTAAAAGCACTACACCTTACACCACTCACATGGGACTAGAAACAGTATTCCTTAAAAAACACTAAAAATTCCATTTGATACATGAAAAGTTTGAAGGCTCTGGCTCAGAATCATAGCTTTGTCCTATCTGCAAAATCAAGTCCTTTTCCCTGAAGTGAAATTCTAAGTATCAATTAATAATGTTGTTTCAATGCTACGAGCTGTAATTACAGCATGCACTGGCAAAGCCAAAACGTGTTCGGCTTTCCTGTGCAGGAGCTCACACTGCAGCCAACAGCCTTCCTGGTACCCCCCAACTACCTCCAGGCGATGACAAGAGAAACTGAATGGCTTTATGTACTAATGGTCCCCACCCTCTCTGCAATGCAGGAAACAAAGGCTGTCGAGATTTTTGACATGGAAATATGGAAGTTTTAGTGAAAGATGCTGCTATAAAGTTTCTCACATCAAAGACAGTTTCTGAAACGGACAGCATGCTAACTTCACTTCATAGGCTAGCTAGGAGTCACTGCTGACTATTCATTATCCAAGTGAGATGCCTGGGAGCTGTCTCCTCCTCTATTACTAAACTTTTCTTCTGTCTTCACAAAGATTTGGGTCAAAATGAAAAAAAATCAGAACCTCACTATCACTACAGCTACCTCTAGTTTGACTCTGCCTACCCCTAGGGGTTGAGAGAACTAAACAAATCAGAAAACCAAAAACATCTGCTGCAGGAAATCAACACAATGCTGAAAATTCAGCCCTTTAGATAGTAAAATAAGAGTATCTGAGCAAGAGGTATTTACCTGATAATCACTCCCCCTGTAGATCTCATATTTACAAGGAATCATAAATGGATTGTATCCATCTCTACTGAGTTAAGAAGCAGTCCAATCTGCCAGCCAAGAACCATGGTAAAGAATTCTGCCCGTTCCTCCTCTTCATGCCAAAGAATGTTCCTTCAGAGCTGCAAAACTGAATTATACGAATATGCATATTAACTGGATGATTCTTTCTTTCATAAATTCTCTAAATTATAATTAATTTTTTACTTATTAATATGCTTATTCGTATAATTTAGCTTCCAGCTTTCAAAAAAAACTATGGTGGTAGATAAGAGCGAGCCTGGGAAGCCAGTACCATTCCTGTTAAACTGACCAGTTGAGTTTTACACTTGATGAAAATAGACTGCCATTGGAAGTCATCGTAATACTTAAGTTCCTATTGCATCAAAAGGCGCATCAAAAAAGCAGCTTTGAGGTTCCAGCCCCCCAAAAATTTTTTAGAGATCAGTGTTTTACTGCAAGGCTACTGAAGGCAGTGGTCATACCCCTGGACATACTTTTACTATGGCTTTTTACAGCGTGGGAAATTTTTCATTCCAGCTGAGAGACAATTAGAAAGTTTTCAAAGTTCATCTTGCTTCTTTAGACTGGAGTTTGTATTCCTTTCAGGCTAACATTTTCCATACTCCATCTGTAAACCATGTTAACCAGCTGCAGTAACAATAAAATGCATTTTTGCAGCATATCTCAATATAAGGATTTCCAAGTGTTTGCAAACAAACACACCTCAGCACAAAAGTAAAATAATTCAGTATTATGCATAAAAACCAAAACAATCTATTTTTGCACTCAGCAACATTCCAGCCTACTTTATTTGAAAATAAAATAGAGAGCCAGGAATTTGAAAAGAACTGAGCCATTAGTCTTCAGATGACACAACTATATTCTTTGTGCTGGAGTATTAGTTCCATACTATGGTAACTTATTTTATGAGGATTATGCAGATGTGTGTCAAGTGCCACAATAAGTGATCAGCCATATTTCTTAGAATTATACAGTTAAAACAGCTTTAAACAAAATATTATTTCAAAGCTCCCTTGTTTTTTTAAGGTTATGCTGCTTTTTGCTAATCCAATTCTCAATCCAACAAAATTTCCAAAAGTAAGAATATTTACTAAAATGAGCACTGGACTAAAAAAAATTCTGAATTTCATCCACATGGCTACAAAAAACAATTAAGAGCTGTTTCCATACAACCTCGACAACATTTCATCTCTAAAGACAAACTGAATAATTAAAAAGTGCTTTTACTATCTCAATTCATAGGCTAAAAAACCTGCTATTTTCGAACATTTTTAAGTCACTTTTACAACAGGAATAATTGAGGTGTTGAACATTAAGGTTCAAGGTTTGTAGAGGAAACATAAGAACACTTGCAATGGCTCTATCAGTTTTTCCCAGTTAGAGACAATGCTTCCAGTCCCCATTTGCAAGAGCAGTGACATGGGTATATTTGTACATATGTGACACTACAGACTATGTAGTAAGTGATGAGAATGAGGTTATGAAATTATGTTTAGCAATTAGAGTATTAAGTTCCAAACCAAAATTACCAGTTTTAGCCGTTCTTTTCTCCTCTTGCCAAAAGAGGAGCTTGATGATCCAGGTTCTGATTCTGGGCCTGCAGTTTTACCATTATCATCGTCCTCCTCTTCATCTTCCTCAAAGCACCATTCTGGTAGCTCTGGTGGTGATGGTGCATCATCTTCATCACCATAACGACGAAATAATTCCTTCAAATAGTCAGCTTTATAAATACCTGGTGGTCTAGCCTGAGCAAAAGTAGCCACAGCAGCCTCGATACTGTCAAATAAAAATTGAAAATCACTCTGGATGCTTAATTTACGTGTTTTAGTCATATCATACCTTACCAAACATAAGATTTACTGGGACTGAGAAAGCAAATTCCAAAGTGGCAATTGCAAAAACATTCATTAGATTCGAAACATCATGCTTAGATCAGTTTGGTAACAGTTGCTCTTCCACAAGGTTCTGCATAATTCTGCAAGCACTGTGAAAGTTTGCAGAAGTAACTGCAGCTCAGGCTGCTTTGACTCCTTGTAATTAATAGTAGTCTGCTAATCATCTAAGTAAAACTGTTACTATTGCTACAGAGAAGGAATGGGTGGCACACAGGTACACACTTAAGGACTGAATGAAGACAAAAAAAAAGACCAAAGAAAAATATCAACAGACTTGATGAAGAAAACAGCAAATATTCAAATACAGCTATATTTTTCCCTCTTAAGAATTATCTGTACTACCATTAGAGGCTTTGCCACTATACAGGGAAAAATCATCCTATTTTTTTTTAAATTACTTCTCTATCCAGAAGTTTCTCATTAAAACACTGTAATTTAGAAGCCTTTTACTATGCAGCTAGCTCTTAATCTTAACTGTTCTAATAAACTGGAGGCTGGATCACAAAAAAATTAAAAACCAAGACTAACAGTCAAGCACCTTTACCAGGTAACAGGAAAACTCTCCAAAATATATGAGAGAGCACAGCACAAGGGTTTCATTGTTGCTATTTCTATAGATCCTATGAAAATGTTAGACAATTCTCTCTTCCATTTAACATGGCTGTGCAGAGCACTAATGCTCCATGGATCAACACTTAGAAATCTTGCTAAACAAAAGAGAGGAAAAATCACAAAGGCAGATGCCCCTGGTTAGGCCTCTTGACAAGCACTTATCTTAAAACTGGAACAAAAATACGTACTACATGCTGTGAAAAGATTTTTTTTTTCAGATAAGAAAGAAAGTAGCCTGTCACTGGAACAAGGAAAACATATAACGAAAATGGAAAAGATAATTTAATTCAAAATGCACTTTTTTCGTCTGACCTGTAGGATACAGGAAGGAGCCTATAACTTATGGGGCAAAATCCCCAGAATAGACAGAAAAACTGCCTAAGAACCAGTAAGCTTGATTCATTCTTCTGGTCTTTGATAAGAGGACAAAACAGAATACTTTCCAGAGTAAGACTATCAGATAGTCAGTTTAGAAGGAGTCTTCTTCCTCATTCTGTTTTCTAAGAATCCTGATCTCTTCCTCACAAGGTATTTTTTGTTTTGCTATTTTTCTTAAATTATTTCACATCTTCAGTAATGAATGCCACTGAAAGCACAAAACAAACCAAAAGGGATGGACTCTGAAAGACCATCAGATTTGCCCATGATGACATAAGAACTCTATAATCTTCTGAGAAAGATGGCAATGAAAGCCAAAAGAGGTGGCACAGATTTCAAGTACAGAAATCTAGCTGAAAGAGAACAACTTTCCAAGCTCTAGAAACACAGCAGTCTTTGGGGAAAATGAGTTGTTGAAAAGAGAATCAATTAAGGTTTCTGATCACTAGCTGGAGAGCTTTCAGGCTGAGTGACCTTTCGTTAAACTAACTATAAAATACATCTCAGTTATTCACAATACATCAGCCACACTCCTACCTTAAGGAATGGATACAGATGGATTTTTCCATGAGGAAAATCTTACTTCCTCATCAAATAACAAGAGCCTAATTTTAAAGAATGATACAGCAAATTAGATTTATCTTGATACAATGCTTAGCATGAACTGCCACCTTGCCAAAATTCTTTCTTTTGCTGTGGACATTTTTCCCTACCAGGTGGTATCTGGATGTTCTGTCAAAAAAATCTGACAGAGATGAACAAACTTGATACAATTAACTACCTGAAACAATAAAAAATAAGTCCAGCCACCCGCTATTAACAGTGTTCTGTCTCCTTTACTCCAGTGTCTTCATTCCAAGTTTACTAACAGACAGCAATGACCCAGTTCTTTGCAAACAGTTTGCAAGTGCATGCCCAGCACCAAATAACTCTATGTCCAGTCATAAGAATAAGCTGCAACAGGTGCAGAATTGTCTTCCCTTGAAGGACTACACACAAGAAATACCATCAGAATGCCTGAGGGGCTTGTTAAGAAACGGGACCTGTCAACAAGGAGATAGTGTTTCATGAATCCTACCAAACATGCAAGAGCTGTGTCCACCAGCATGGTATAGGCATTGTTTTGGAGTTTTTACACTAATGTTATTTGAAAAAGATAACTACTCTGTATGAGGGCATCAACATTTCTAAAAGACAGAAAAAACAGATGAGTCTGTATATAAGCATGCTGTAGATTTTAGTCAAAAAAGCTGGAAACAAGGACTTTGTCTGCCCTTGATCCTTCAGAAATAAGTATGCTGCTCTAGCTAATCTCTTCAGAATCCAAAAAATAAAATTAAAAAAAGCCTACATGCAAACCACATGAAAAAGATGAAGAAGTAAGAGAAATAATCTTTCAGGCATCTCTGAACTCTACATTCTTACTCAAAATGTGGGACATGTCACAGGGAAGAGTCACAATACAATAAATGCTCTATTAAAATCCCACACACAGCAGGTACAGCTGACTTTTGACCTACCAGACCTTGCTTGACTGAAACAGGCCAAGTACCAAGGGATAAGAAAAATGTTAATACGGGCTATTTTAAAATAACAAATAGTGAATACATTAGGACAGCTGACAGGACAATAAGTCAAACATACTGAAGATACCTTTGGTCACTCTCCACAAATCCCTAGGAATTAACATTCAAATTTACCTCCAGTCCAACTTCTCAACCAAAAAGGCACAGATCAGAAATCCAGTTCTATTGAAACCATGTGTACAATGGACACCTAGACAAGACAAGAAGAGGGCATAATCACTTGCAAGTAGTTTTAACAAACATCATTTAGCATCACAAGTGTGGTTGTGGATCCTTCCACCTTCATCTGCAACATTTAAAGGGTTATCTCCCTTCCCATCATGGCAGCACAAACCGTGTCAGGCACATAAGCCACAAAAGGCAATTTATTACATTCTTTCTGCAAATTAGCAGCAGCAAGAGTATAGGAAACTTCAGTTTATCCCAATCAAGAAATATGGCTAATATAGACAAGATTCACAAATCTGCTCAAATGCTTATCAGAAGGCAATACAATCAAATTCAATAATTATGCTGTTAGTGGAATCAACAAACATGACATTCATTTTACACCATCAGGCAGAAAAATCATATCTAGATTACCCTATCTCAAGCTGGAAAGCAGTGCCAATAGACCACAATTATATCTGTAATTTGCTATTACCATGCTAGGATCAGACTTACTAATTCGGAAAAAAAGCCTACAAATATAAAACTATGTAACAGTATAATCACCTTGAATTACTTATCTTTTCAATGTAAGAAAAAAAGAATTAAGCCTTCAGCCTCTATTTTAATGAATTCATCCCCGGTGAAAGAAGTGATGCCCTGTTAAATGCTTGAAATTATTTTTTTTCTCTCAAGGCAACAGCACCACCTAGTGATAAAGAGACCAGCCTGAAAATCTTTGCTATTAAAAAAGTCTTGAAGGATTCAAGCGAGATGTTGCCTCTTCTTCCTGCTGCATTTTAAATTATAAATACCATTACAGTTTCAACTAATAGCAAGCGCAATTATTCTTAATATATTTTTCTGTAGTTACCATAGAATCACAGAATCATTTAGGTTGGCAAAGACCCTCAAGTTCATTGAATCCAACCATTAACCCAGAACTGCCAATTCCACCTCTAAACCATGTCCTAAGTACAACATCTGCATGGCTTTTAAGTATCTCCAGGGACAGAGATGCCACCACTTCCCTGGGCAGTCTGTTCCAATGCTTGACACTTCACCTTTTGCTGAAGAAATTTTTCCTAAAGTCCAATCTAAACCTATTTTTTTTAACCAGAGATCCAAAAAATACCTCCCAAGAGGAGACTGATAAAACCCAGAAACTTTGGTGGGTAAACAGTATGTCAACTGTAACAAGATCAGATTTTGTGCCTGCCCACCAAGCTCCCCTTCTTAATAAAGCAAGGCAAAAATGACTATGAATTTCTTGGATTCATCCATTCTAATGATTTAAAAATATTGAAAACTGTATAAAGCTGCATAAAACTGTATAACTTAGAATTCTAGGATTCTAAAGTAAATGAATTTTAGCCTCCTTACAGAATTTATTTTTAGCAATCATTCCTTCCTTGTTTTCTGCTGAAGCAAAATTTTTGCATTTTGCTTCCTTAATGTTGGTGGGCATACTCCAGTCCTTCAAGTTGAAAAAATAAAGTTTCCATCCTATAAGGTTATAGCTGAATGGAAAATTTTGATCACTTACCATTCACATTTCAGTTTCTTTTCCTATCTAATCTTGACACCGGGAATGAAATTGCATAGAATTGCTATCAATAAATCCTGCAGCTGTTACTGCTACCAAGCAGGTAAAGCAAATAATTTTGTACACATGACAAAGATAAGAAGCATCTCAGCAATGAGACCAATGGCCTGGAAGGGAAAGATTACACAGGGTGCAGTGCTATCACTGCTGTAGACTGCTTTCACTTTGGATAAAAACATCCTCCACACCAGTCACTCTGATGCTCTGTCAGAAGAAACAAGTGTCCCAAACCAGAAATTTCAGTGATTCATAGAAGGGAAATGGAAAATCCCAATATTTCTCTTTTACTATGAAATTCTAAACCACATGTTATTCAAAAGCTTAGTCAACATATTATTTTTCCCTTGAATCTTGCTTATTTTTCCATAAAGGTGAAACATCTAACTGATAGAAAAACATTTCAAAACTCATTGATGTCAAAAAGTTAGTGACTCAACACCGAAAACAGCATTTTTTAAAGTTGAAATACCTGCTAAATGTGTCTGCTCTTTATATGCTACCCATGCTCCCTGTAACTGCTGACTATAATCAACATCTCAAGTTCTGAAATATTATTGGGGACCAAGTAGAAGAACTGCAACAGGAGAGTAATAAAGGAGGAGTTTCTAAATGAGAGTGAGTGGGATCAGTCACCAACAATATTTCAGGTTCTGGTGCAAGATGTGCAACATCGTTGGTGACTGATCCCACCCTGTCTCATTTAGCAGTTTCTCGCTTGTTGTTTTAGATAGTTGCCTTACAGTTCAGAGAAGAAATCATAGGTCTGAAATTGAAATTGCATTCCAGGTGAAATAAAGAAATAAGAAAGTAGCTCAAAGAAAATTATATTGAAAAATGCATGCTTATATTAAATCTCTCAAGCACCAAAACAAAAAGGATTCTTAGTGGTATCCTCGGACAAAACAAGAAATGACGAGTACAAATTGAAACACAATGAGTTCCATTTAAATAAGAGAAAAAAAGCCTGTATATTTTAAGGGTTAGTCAACACTGCAAAAGGTTGCCAGATGATATTGTGGAGTCTCCAAGCTTAAAGGCTAGTCAAGAGCCACGTGAGTATAGTCCTAAGCAAGCTCCTTCAGCGGGCCCTGTTCTAAGGAAGGGCAACTGACGACTGGGCTGCCCAGAGAGGTGGTGGATTCCCCATCCCTGGAGATTTTCAAACTGAGATTGGACGTGGCACTGAGTGCCATGATCTAGTAAATGGACTGGAGTTGGACCAAGGGTTGGACTTGATGATCTCGGAGGTCTTTTCCAACCCGATCGATTCTATGATTCTATTCTATGATTTCCACCGGTCCCTTCCAACAACTTCAGCTATTGTACCATGATCCTGTACAAATCCTAAACTGCATGAACATACCAGCTTAGTTTACCAAGTTCTCAGCAATGACACCTACACAAACAACTATTCCATGTACTCCTAAATTGCACAGACACTCAGATTCAGGAAGGCTGCAAAATTATCATCCAAGGGAATTGAGGACAACACCCATTCTTACTATGGAAACTCATCTGCAAAGTAATTTCTTCTCTCTGAAAGTTTTCAGATAGAGCTCAATATCAATATGCTTCACAGAAATCAGAGTAAAATGGTTTTAACTAAAACTAGAAGCAACACAAATCAAATGGAGAACGTATTTCTCTCTGGGTAAAACAAAGTATCCTTCAAACACTCAAATGTTGACTGCAGACCAGTAGAACACAGTTTTTTGAGATTTGCTAAAGAATCTCTGACAATTCAGCTGCCAAATATGACTTCAAGTAAGCCAGACCAGCAAATGCCAGCACAATACATATCCTACATTTGTATCAGCAGAAGTTAAAATGCAAGTCTCATGTGTTTGTACACAGTTCTTAAGCCTGTATATTTTTCTTCGTTAAGTCAATAGCTGTAATCAAAGTGATGGATGCAGAAACACACTATTTCTGCAAAAACCAAAAACATACTAGTTTCTGCAGCAGAAGCAATCAAATCTAGTTTGCATAGATCCTCTACGGAGGAACTTCCTTTGCTTAGACTGTAAGGAATAAGAAACACCAGTTACGAGTAAATATGAAATGAACTAAGAGTAAAAACTAATGATGGATATAAGATGGATATAACAAGATGTACCTATAAGCTCTGAGGGATTCTTATCACTGAAGTGTTCACATACACGGATAAATGTTTCTGTATTCTCAGGTGTAGGGCACTCACCATGCCTGAAAAACACAAGAAAGATATAGATTAGGAGACAACTGGGGGAAATGGAACCAGAGGGGAAAAAAAATTAATTTCTTCAGTGTGATCTTTCAAATTAAAAGTGAAAAGTTTGAAAAGTGCATACAACTTACCCTTTACACTGGAGCTTAATATATTTAATTCCCTCTTTCTCTATATCATTCCTATCGTAGAATCTAGTGGTGTTGGTCAAGTCTACCAGTAAACCCATTTTAACCTAAAAGAAAGCAAAAATTAAAAACAAACTTATATATGTGATTCCAATACTAGTGCTTACATACTAAACAGATAGTAACATCCAAATTCAAAGCAACCACAGGCTACACATCTGTAAGTTTAAAAATTCTTAAATAATGTATTTTTTCATAAAATCTGTATTTTATCACCACCACAGACATTTGTGTTTCTTTGTGAAAGATGGTGCCTAAATCAGCACTAGCCATCAAATCCAAAACTTCAGCTGGCTTCAACCGATGATTCTAAACAAGAAAGATCTGCTAACAGCAGGAAAATATCCGGTAAAGAATTATTTTAACCTGCTAAAAAGACAAAGGTGGAATCAGGTGCTCTTATGCTTTAATTAGAACAGTATTAAACACCGGGAAAGTACCATAAGAAGAATTAACCCCACAGGTACCACAGGAAAAAAAATAAATGCCTTCCTGCTGACGTTCCAGCTATCTCAAACTACTAATGCCTTATACATGTGCTCTTCTGCTGCTGTGCAATTAAATGGGCTTAGTTAGAATCATCATAGAATCATACAATTGACTGGGTTGGATAAGACCTGAGAGATCATCAAGTCCAACCCTTGCTCCAACTCCAGTCCATTTACTAGATCATGGCACTCAGTGCCACGGCCAATCTCACTTTAAAAACCTCCAGGGATGGTGAATCCACCACCTCTCTGGGCAGCCCATTCCAATGCCTGATTACTCTCTCTGGAAAGAATTTTTTTCTGATCTCCAACTTAAATTTCCCCTGGCAGAGCTTGAGCCTGTGCCCCCTTGTCCTATTGCTGAGTGGCTGGGAGAAGAGACCAACCCTCACCTGGCTAGAACTTCCCTTCATGTAGGTTCCCCGGTATGACCCCAGAAGTTTTTCCTTAGACAGTGGAAACTGAAAGCATCCTCCTCAGGAAGGAAAGAGCGTACTATTATACACTGAATTCTCTCCAGTCTCAGGATTTTTCTTCTTGCATTTCTTATTTGAGGAAAATAGTTTAGATCACTGACTGAATTTATCTGTGAAAATAAAAATGTGGCTGAAATATGATAAGTAGTTTTCCGAACAGGAATTCTGTAACTTGAGCATAATAATTGCCCAAACGTTCTTTTGAGCTAACTAATGTCCTAGCTCTTCATGACAGAAATAAAACTACCTTTATAAAGCATGAACTTTACTAACCTGCCTACTCAACAAAAAAAATTAAAAATTATTCACACTGTCACCAACTGCACCACAATTTTTTACAAGACCACTAAGACAGTATGTCAATATTGGCAATCAGAAAAAAAGTGAGGCTGCCATGCCTAATCAAACCAGTTTCTAACATTCAGAGTTTCAGCAACAAGCTCCATGAGAAAACGAATCACACAAGAAGCTTGTTAGGAGAAAGTTTTGCCCAGACAGATAAGCTGAGCTGGAACCTTCAAAACTCCGTGGTAACAGCAATATCTCACTATTACCAAAATTCAGTCTCAAGACTTTCATTTGGGAAATAAATTATATGGACTTAAGTAATAACCAGTTTTCAGAAGTGACTTATTCTGCAAAGTATGAGCAGTAAAACACTTTGCAGTAAAATGATGAGAACCAAGCACAGTGAGCTATCTTTGCATTTTGAAAATCCACTTTTCGAGGTTGCCTCCATTTCACATTTATTTCATTGCTGACTTGTTTGCAAACTGCTGCTCTGTATACAGCCCTCCAGTAACTCACTACTTAACTTGGCAAATGAAAAATCAAATGTTTTCAAACAGCAAACATTCAGTAACAATACCAGGGTTCAATACAATATAATAGATTTGACCAGAACTGAGTGTTTGAGAGAAATTGTATGTTCACCTTGTCAATCAAAATTACCAAAATATAAGAGGGGATCCTCATGCTACTAATTTTACTGTCAGATTCTAATAATCTGATGTCATTCAAGACAGGACCAATCTGTAGTATTGCAACAGAACTGAGAGATGTGCCTAGAGAAAAGGCTACAAAGGCTCATTGTGATTTCTTTTTTGGTGGCAAATCACTAACATGGTAAACATTTAGAAATTTTCAAACAAGAAAAATCCCACCAGTTCAAATACCTGAAAACGGGCACATATATTTCACTGATAGTACTTCATTATCACGTTACCACACAGGCACTTCTACCTCTGCTACACTGAGTAGTTTACCATCTACTTCATACCAACATCTAAGCCTAAATAAGATTGATAAAATGAGGATTCTTGTCTTTTAGTCATCTGATTCTTCTGAGGTTTAAGGTCTGACACTGTTAAACAAATTCAGAATTAATTCCAATTAGATCTACAGTAAAAAACAATGAAAAAACCCACAGAAAAAAGGTAACTTGCATGACTTGTTTTTATATAAACAGTCAAAACAAATGGTGCTAAACTTCTATATAAAAGTTTAATAAACTGATTAAAAGCATTAGGTGGCAAGCCTTTCTTTGAGCCTGCCTTTCTTCGCCTGGCAGGCTCAAAATCCCATTTCCCACATCTCCAGGTGCACTGGACTGTGCACATTTCAGAGACCTACAGGAAAGACTGGCAAGATCCTGTTCCCCCCCTTTATTGTCACAGTTGTGCTGCACTGCAGAACAAGCAGCAAGATGAAGTACACAGACAGAAATGGGCAAAATAGAGAATGAATAAGCCAGAATCACAACTCTGCAACCCCATGATGAAGGCATCCACCCACCTTCCTGGGTCCTAATCCACGCTCCTAAAATTTTTTTCTATTTATGCAATTTATTTTTTTTCCAAGAAGTCACTGGATGAAATCCATAAATTGTTTTCTTCCATACTTGAGCATGATTGCTTAGACACCAAAAAGCATTCTAGACTTCAAAAGAAGAAAATTATGTGTTGAAACTACAGGAGAGTTCTGTGAAGTTCTCCTTTCACTTTTAAATGCTTTCACTGCTATAAGCAAGCTTGTAACTTAGCATATCTACATGCAAGAGTCATTTATAAAGCTACAAAGTCAGACTATCTGAATTTTGACAATGACACCTCTCCAAGATGCAAGTTATAACAAAGAGTGATATTCTTGCTACTAATTCAGTGAATGAGGAGTGTACACAGTTTCTTTAAGAAAGTACTTCTGGAAATCTGTGAATTACAGAGAAAACCTGAAAGTGTAAACAAAAAAAGATTTTCTGTACAGATGTCCCAAAGGAAGCCATTTCTTAAATCTGAAAAGCAACACCTGAATAAACAGTAATGATGAAAGTAATGTTTCAATGACTAGAAAATTTTTTACCTTCAGACTCTTCAAGTAGTTGGATAACATACTCGGGTGAAAACGATTTTCTTCAGCAACCTGTTCATCATATCTTGGTCCTAACATTGTCTTCAAAGGTAAAAACTTCCCTACAAAAAATAATCAAATTTGGCATATTTTATGCATACTCATGGATATGTACACTTACAACTTAGCAATTTCAAAGCAACATGCTGAGCAGCTTTAGAGGTTCACTATCAATACAAATTAGTCACAGGAAAAATGCTAGCAACAGCTGAACTGGAATATTTTTTTGGTTATGAGTTCTCAGAATTCACAAATAAGTTTAGAAGTTTAAAGAAAATACAGGCTGGTTCACCTAAAACAGAGTAATTTAACATTTTTAGGTAACTTTTAGTGTGATTTAAGCTGCGAAGCAACAACACAACAGAATACAGAAATTTTAAACTCAGCACAGTTAAAAATATGTAAACAGTATTTTAAATGACAGTTTATCATCCAGCCATGCAAGCATCACCTTTGATTACCTGCAAACATAAAAGACAGTAAAGACTGCTGCAAATTGGTCCAGAACATCTATGCACTACACATCTTTATAGTATCTTTCTAACATGCTCCTCAGGCTTGTTGAACATGTTCTGCAGCAGTGTCCAACCTTCTGCCTAAAATACCAAACCTACATGTGCTTCAGACAATGGGGAAGTTACAAAGTGCAACAAAAACATGACCAGAAGTAGTACTTACCAGACTATATACATTACTCCCTAGAAAACCAATTTTTTTTAATATTAGTTTTGTTTTTTATCCATCACACCCACCACAGAATATCTGAAATAATCTCATTAGAGATCTGTAGCTCTTCTTTTCTCAACCCCAACAATCTTCCATAGAAATATAGAATGGTTTGAGTTGAATGGGTTTTTAAAGATAATCTCATTCCAACCCCCCTGCTATGGGCAGTTCTCTTCCTGCTAAACCACAGTGCTCAAAGCCCCATCCAGCCTGGCCCTGGACTCCTCCAGGGATGGGGCAGCTACAGCTTCCCTGGGCAACCCGTGCCAGTGCCTCACCACCCTCACTGTAAAGAATTCCTTCCTAATAACTAATCCAAACCACTCTTCTCTTTCAGTTTAAGACCATTATCCCTTGTCCCATCAGTACATGCCCTTGTAAAAAGTCCCTCTCCAGCCTTCTTGTAGGCTCCCATTAGGTACTGGAAGGCTGTTATAAGCTCTCCCTGGATCCTTCTTTGCCCCAGTCTGAACAACTCCAACTCTCTCAGCCTGTTATTTCCACATAATAAAAGAAACAAAATCCTCTTGTTTTCAGCAAAACAAAACCAGATGAAAAGACATTAAAATGTCCATTGTATTTGGCTAGAAATCAAGGTTTGAGAGAGAAGCTCACTAGTTTTTGTAGAAATAGAAAATGCATACCATTTCTACTACATGAGAGGCTTCTCTATACAATAAAGCTCAAGTTCGCTGTAGCCTTAAATTCTATTAAACACCATATAAAGTCTCAAACTAGCATTTATCTTCCTTGAAAGAGATATTACAAACCACAGACAACAGATAAATAATATGGAAACTAGGAAGCTTTACAGAAAACTTGTTAGCTGTGGTTTGATGTCAGTGAGCAACATGAGAAACACCAACACTGTTATGCTTGTCTGAGACCGTTCCAAACTCAACAGCTAAAAGGAAAGTTATTCAGTCACACAGTCAACATACACATGAAAAGGTAATAAATTATAGTGACTTCAACTTGTTTGATTGATAGAAAAACTTAACTTTATTGCCCTTTGCCTTTTAATTCCAACAGTTACACATCCTTCACCCTTGTAAAGGTTATTGGGTTGGCTATTTCCATTTCCTCATTTCTTCAACTATCTCATTTTCTTGTTTCTTTGTGCTACTTGTCACCTTCAATACTATCATTCAGACTCTCTCTGTATTAAACCTTACACTTTAACTTGTAGTCTTTCTCTGTACAGACTGATTATGCCAATCCTAGTTTTAGATGATCCTAATACAAAAATCTGTCATCGCCGTAAGTTTTGCAAAACCTCGTGCTTGAAAGTTCCTTAACTTTGCCATTGTCAGGCCCACACTACTACACCAACTCATCCATTATAGAACACGAAGAAGGTAACAAAACTTTTTTAGTCAAGGCACTCAATTAAGAAAATTAGCTGCACTGACAAAAGAGTCAATGGGTACATCAGAAAACCACCATCCTTTACAAGATGCCAGGAAAAGAGTAAAGATTTGGAAAAGTGCCTGGAGGTTACCATTGTTTCCTGTAGCATCTGATTAGACTCTACAGTCACACTGAAGACTCTCCCATTCTCCACCTTCTTGAACAGAGAACGAACATGTCCATTCTTTCTCAGTAGCAGACCTTGGTGTAGCATCTGATTTGCACTCTGCTTCCCTCTGAACAACCAAAATACATTCCTGTTTATTGCCAGGAAAAGACAGACAAAGTAGTCTAGTCGGCATCCTCTGCCGCACGTAAATACCCTCAGACAGTTGACAAGGTGATGAGTATTTCATATAGAGTCCACTTACTATCACTTCCAAAGCTCAAACACAGATCTTTGGAAGTATTCAGGTGCTCAGCTTCTACAGATTCCAGTTGGCAGAGCTTACATGGCAGCACAAAAGCTGCCTGCCATGGTTAGAAGAGAGCAGTGAATTCATGTAATTTAGGGAAATTTCATGACTGGTTATGAAAACAATAGCTTTGGGGTTTTGGTTGTTTTCTTTTTCTTTGGAGTTGTTGAGGGGCTCTCTGGTTGGTTGGGGGTTCTTTTAATAAATTGTATTTCTCTGCAATATAATTTCATCTTATTCCCATGCAGTAAGCACAAAGTTCTTCTTAGTTTACACTCTTAGTTTTTTTCCAAATTGTGGCTGATATACATGTATTAAAGATCTTGAATATGATCTCATATTCTGTTTCTCTTACAAGAGAAAACCAAATTTCCCTACCTAGCAAATTTACTATTTGGTCTTTGTACCCAAGCTTGAAAACCCTCCTTCTCTGTGTGCATACAAGCCTCTCATTAAGTGTCATTAAAAGCTACTGAAAATCCTACCTTTAATTCCAAAAAAGATTTCTAACCTTTTTGAGTAATATGAACGAGTATAAATGAGGTAGTAGCCACTGTCTCTTCTACAGCTTTGCCTTACATCTTATGCTAAAGAAGTGATGTGATAAGAACGGATTGCAACTCAGCTTAAGCCCCCAGGCATAAGCATTTGAAGATTAAAATATCACATGTTGAATTAGGTGATCTGACAGGGACAAGGTGATATTTTACTTGGATATCAAACTATCCCAAGGTATTCATGTATTTAAACTACACTATGACAATAATTGTAAGTCCTTAATAGAATTTTCAGATTAACTTCAAAATGCTACTGGAACCTTGACAACTGATGATTACCTGCTTCCACAATTAAGTTCAAATTTGTCAAATAGTTTTGGAAAGTGGCTATTGAAAACCATTTTTCAAATTAGTTACTATCTAAGGCTTTCTTTGGGCTGAAAAATAGGTAAAAATTCTAAAAGTAAGAGTCCAGTATGCCAGAGAACAGACATCAAGTGGATAAATCCAAGAGAAATCAAAGTGAACAACATATGATGTTACATTTTCTGCACGTATATGCTGTAATTTGAGCATACTTATCTTCAAGTTTAAATTCTAGGCCATGCCAGTGGAAAAATACTCTTAATTCAGTCTAATTTTCTGTGACATGAAGGTATCAATGTGACATTCATAACTATGTATGTCTACAGTATGTTTAGATTGAGCATTGATTAGGAAGGGTATACTGTGTAAAGTGACCAACATTAAGAAGGGTAATTAGAATCAAATTAAATAGAAAAATCTGCTATTAAAAAAAAAAGCCAACATTTCTCACATCTTTTCTTTCATATCTTCCTAGCACTTCCCACGGTAAAATCAAAATGGACTGGGTTTTCAGAGGTTATGAAAAGCAGGAACCTACAGAGATGGTAATGCCAAGGCAGTAAAGCTGAAGCAACCTGATCACTTCACAGATAAGCACTCAGAGAAAGCTCTTTTCATAGAATCACAGAACTGGTTGGGTTGGAAATGACCTCCGAGATCATCAAGTCCAACCCTTGCTCCAACTCCAGTCCATTTACCAGATCATGGCACTCAGTGCCACGGCCAATCTCACTTTAAAAATCTCCAGGGATGGTGAATCCACCACCTCTCTGGGCAGGCCATTCCAATGCCTGATTACTCTCTCTGGAAAGAATTTTTTTCTGATCTCCAACTTCAATTTCCCCTGGCAGAGCGTGAGCCCGTGCCCCCTTGTCCTATTGCTGAGTGCCTGGGAGAAGAGACCAACCCCCACCTGGCTACAACTTCCCTTCAGGTAGTTCTAGACAATGATGAGGTCACCTCTGAGCCTCCTCTTCTCCAGGCTAAACAACCCCAGCTCCCTCAGCCTCTCCCCATAGGACTTGTGCTCCAGTCCCTTCACCAGCCTTGTTGCTCTTCTCTGGACCCGCTCCAGCACCTCAATATCTTTCCTGAACTGAGGGGCCCAGAACTAAACACAACACTCAAGGTGTGGCCTCACCAACGCAGAGTACAGGGGAAGGATCACTGCCCTGATCCTGCTGGCCACGCTATTTTTGACCCAGGCCAGGATCCCACTGGCCTTCTTGGCCACCTGGGCACACTGTTGGCTCATGTTGATCTAACACATCTGGGAGACAGTACCAACATCAATAAATCCCAAAAATTATCTCTCATAAAACTGCTAGAAGTCTTTGAATGTAAAATGGCAAAAAAAGAAGAGAAGACTGATGGTGCACTATTGGTTCTGCTAAGTTGTACACATTAAAAAACTAAAAATCAGGTGAATGTGCACAAGAGTACATTCTGATAAAGCAGCCAAAGCCATGAACCAAGCACTTTCTTTTTTTTTACTGTGCATTAACTTCCTGTGCATGATCACAGGGAATAGAAAAGAATTACCTTGCAGTTCCTGAATAAACAAACACACAAGCAGTGATGGCACAGCAGATGACACGCTGATGACCTGCATTCTTGCTTACTCTAGGTTGCTATTTCTGAGAAGCCATGGCTCAAGAGACAGACAAACAAACAAAAGCCACAACTAACAGAGATCAAGAACTCCATGAAAGGAGTAACAAAGAATAATGTCATCTATTTTTGTCATGGTCAAAGGCTAACAAGTTAGGTTTTCAAATCTCTCATTAGATACAAAGCAACGCATGTGCCAGTGGTCAGGAAAAAGAGATAACGGAGATGAGCAATACTACAATGCTGTTGTTTAATTGAGCCAAGTTCAGAGAAGTATAAGGAAGTCGAGAGAAACAAGTAACGCACAAAATGAACTTTTGAAACTAAATACAGATAAATGCCATTACCATACTGATGATTACTGAAGATTAAACCTACTGAGATGTCCCACCAGCTTCTAAATTAAGAGTCATCAGTGTCTTCTGTTCCAAAACCAACAGAGAAGTGTAATGTGGAAAAGTGGGATAAAAAAATGTAGGAGCTTTAACTATTAAGCACATGATAGCACAATGCCATCTACAACAGCACACTAAGTAGCAAGTGTTATTTTGAAAATATAAATTACCACAGATAGGGAGATGAAAGGAGTGAAAATTAGAAAAGAGTGAAGAAAAAAAACAAGGGGTTGGAATTGCTTGTATTACAAAGGACAGAGAAAACTGAGACAAGACATTTGTTTATCTCATATCAGGCAGCAGGTGTAACATTCATCTGAAGTCAGTGTGTTAACTCACAATCAAAAATGTGTGTCTACATGATACTCAACTCACTGCCACTAGATGCCAGCAAGATTAGACACCCAGAACAACCAAGACTGACAGCAGGTTTTGGGCAAGAATATCCAAGATGACAGCAATCATTGACAACTCCTGAAATACACTGAAACACTGGAATACAATGCTTAAACTCAGCTAAGCAGCTCAGAAACACGCTGGTGATTGGTAGGTCACTGCCAGTCCCCAAGTAACAGGTCAACACTGATAAACTTCTGAGCCTCCAGGAAAAAAAGAACCAAACGTGGAAGAGACTGCACAGAGAAGGGGTATCACAGAATCAGTCAGAGTGGAAGGCGCCACAGTGGATCATCCCAGAGCACATGGCACAGGATTGTGTCCAGATAGTTCTTGAGTACCTGCAGTGAGGGAGACTCCACAACCTCCTTGGGCAATCCGTGCATGGTCACCCGCACAGTAAAGTTCTTCAACATATTTAGGAGGAACTTCCTGTGCATCACTTTTTGCCTGTTGCCCCTTGTCCTACTGCTTGGCACCACTGACAACAGCCTAGCTGAATCTTATTGTCACCCCCTCTTTAGATATTTATACAGATTAATGAGGTCCCCTCTCAACCACCTCTTCTCGAGGCCAAACAGGCCCCCCTCCCTCAGCCTTTCCTCCTAAGAGACTCTGCGGACCCCTGACCACCTCAGTGGCCCCAGCACGGCACGCTCTGCATATCCGGCTGCCGCCTGGCTCATCACATGGGACAGATGGGAAAAGTTTTAGCCCGAAACTGCACCGGTGCGAAGCGAGCGCCCAGAGCCAAGGCTCGGGGGCGCGGGGGAGGGCCTGTGCCCCCGCAGGGAGCCGGGCAGTCGGTGTCGGAGGCGGCCGAGGGGAAGGCGAGCCCGGCGCCGAAGCCGAAGCGCTGCTTTAAGGGAACACTCGCCCTGCGGGAGCTCCGGGTCAGACCCCGGCCGGGAGCCCTGTGCGGGCACGGCACAAAGAGCCCGGCCGGGGCAGAGGGCGGGAGGCCTCGGCGTCCCCCGGCGCTGGGAAGGCGCGGGCCGGGAGCGCCGCGCACGGAGGGGCCGGGCAGGGCCGGGCGCTCACCTGCCACGGGCTGTCCCCTCCTGGGGCAGTGGAGCCAGCGCGGCGGGATCTTGTTGTAGGACATGGCGGGGCCCGGGCGGCCCCGGGGGAGGGAGGGAGCAGGGAGGGAGGAGGGAGGCAGGGCCGGGCGCGGGACAGCCCGGGGCGCTCAGCCGCGCCGGTGGCCCCTCGCCCGCGGCGCCTCCATTCAGACCCGGCTCCGCCCACGCCGCACACACAGCGCCGGGAGCCGCTTCCGCTTCCGGGTGTCCGGAGCCAGGGTGGCGCCCGGCGGGAAGGGAGAGGCCTGGGATGCGGCTCCTCAAGCCGCTAAGTGCGGCCGTCCCGGGGGGAGGTGGTCACGGACTGCCAAGGGCTCCCCCTCCTTGTCCAAAGAAGGGACTTGAGGCTGGGAAAGAGTGTGTAGCGTGTGTGCTACTGAGGAGTGGTCGAGGGAGCTGGAGTTTTTTAGCCTGGAGAAAAGGAGTCAGGGGGACTTTAGAATCAGTCATAGAGTCAGCTGGGTTGGAAGAGTTCTCTGAGATCATCAAGTCCAACCCTTGATCCAACCCCACTGTGATTACTAGATCATGGCACTCAGTGCCACGTCCAGTCTCAGTTTAAAAACCTCCAGGGATGGTGAATCCACCAGCTCCCTGGGCAGCCCATTCCAATGCCTGACCACTCTCTCTGTAAAGAATTTTTTTCTGATATCCAACCTAAACCTCCCCTGGCAGAGCTTAAGCCTGTGCCCTCTTGTTCTACTGCTAGTTCCCTGAGAGAAGAGACCAATCCCCACCTGCCTACAGCATCCCTTCACTCAGCAGCTGCCTGACAGGAGGTGGCAGCCAGGTGGGGGTCAGCCTCGTCTCGCAGGGAACAAGAGACAGGACGAGAGGACACAGACTTAGGCGAGGTTTAGGTTGGATGTCAGGAAGAACTTCACAGAAGGGATTATCAGATACTAGAACGCACTGCCAAGGGAAGTGGTGGAGTCACCATCCCTGGAGGTGTTTGAGGAAAGACTGGATGTGGCACTCAGTGCTATGGTCTGGTTGACAAGGTGGTATTCAGTCAAAGGTTGGACTCGATGATCTCCGAGGTCTTTTCCAACCTAATTGCTTCTGTGATCCTGAGCGGGCACTGTGGTGCCACTGCCAGAGACTTACAGGAGCTCAGCTGGAAGTGTCTGGAACCAGCAAAGACTGTCGTGTTGAGCACACAGAGTTTACAGGGGCTGCTTTTCCAAGCAGGTGCTTGGAAAAGAAAGTTATTGAGGGTTCCTAAAGCAGCTCAGAAACTTCTTGAGCTGAAAACAGCTGGACACTTGGACAGACATGATTCCTTTGCTTTTAGTTCTTCCCCAGATGTTCCCTTGTACCTGGCAGCAGAGGTGTAAATAGGTGGATCCCTGCTCCAGCTAATAGTGCAACTTATTCAAGTCTGGACGTAACAGGCTTGCTAGTGCAGCAGATGCCTCTGTGCTGGGCCCTCTGTTTCTTTTGTGAAAAAGCACAGCCAAGAAGATGGTGTGCAGATAGGTTCGCTTAGGGAAAAACTGTGTTTCCATGCAGAATGCCAATGAAAATTCTCCATGGGCTTTAAGAGGATTAGTTTGAAGAATTGTAGCCTGTCAGTTTGTCCATGTGAAAGGAATATGTAAGGTGTGATGTGGTTTGACTTCTGTAGCAACTAAGTCCCACGCACCCACTTGCTTGCTCCCTCCTGAAGTGTGACACGGAAGAGAATCAAAAAGGTCAGTGAGAAAGCTCATGGATTGAGATAAGGATAAAAAAAAAATCATTCAATACTACACTTCCCATTGGCAGTCAGGTGTTTAGCCATTTCCAGGAAAGCTGGGCTTCATCATTCACAATGGTAAGTAAAACACCCTAACTCCAAATGTCTCCTCCTTCCTTCTCCCATTTTTCATTGCTGAGCACAACATCACACAGTCGGGGATATCCCTTTGGTCACTTGTGGTCAGCTGCCCCAGCTGTGTCCCCTGCCAAATCCTTGTGCACTCTTGGCCTGCTCACTGTCAGGGCAGTATGAGAACCAGAAACGGTCTTCCTGCTGTGCAAGCCCTATTTGGTATTAGCTAGAACATCCCAATGTTTACAACACTGCTTTGGTCACAAATGTAAAATGCACCACCCTATGAGCTATGGCAGAAAAAAATTAACTATCCCAACCAAAACCAGTACAGGTGGCTTCAGTGAAGCATTATGAAACAACACCAAGAGATTATTTTTGCATTTTATTTTCTAGTTACTTACATGTCAGTACTGCTCTGTATGAACTTTCTGTTTTGCCATAGGCCAGGTGTGCTGCCTTTGTAAGTCAGTAGGTGCCACAGCTTGCACAACTAACCACTGTTATATGTGCAGGTACAATAGGAAGCCTGTAGGTTCTGTGAACACATCAAAACAATGGAAATAATTTCATCTGTCTGAAGTTTAATACAAGCTTCATTATACAGTTACTATATTTCCTCCTGCATTTCATCACTCTAGATATTATTAGACATAGTTTCTTCTGTAGAATATCCTCTCACGGTAATTGAGGTAGTCAGTTAAGTAGTTTGCATAAGTGAGTCATTAGGTTCTCCTACTGCATTATAAGTTTCTGAATTTTGTCCTCTAAGGCTTTTGTCATTATCAGATATTAATCTTCTCATCTTGCTAAAATTGGAAGTCTTGCTACATCAAAAGGCATTATTTTCCCTAACTGTTAAATGCAGTGCTGTTAAAATGTAACTTTATGATGTTTGAAATAAGGTGTTGCTTTTTCCTTTACAGAATAGCCAGGCAACAAGTCAGACACCAGGTGGTGCCACAGATCAACCAGAAGAGACAGTAAAACTGGAGTGCAAGGAGTGTTCAGAAAGAGCAAGAAGCTAAGAGAAACTGCAAGATACTCAGTTTCTAATTTCAGGAAATTGGGAGCAACATACAGTAACGTCAGCAGTACGGCAAAATTAGGAACAAAACCATTTGCAGAGGGAGAGATTAGTACAAAAAGATACCATGAATGAGCGGTAATATGTTCTCATCATCTTGATTTAAGATTCTGATAGGGTTTTAAAGCAAGTTGTGCTGGTTTAAAGGTAAACCAGCAAGAGAAATGAACCCAGCTCAGGAGAGATTGTAAGTCAGAGTTACAATTTAATAAAAATATTACAATAAATACAGTGACACAAAGAGGAATTGGTTTTAACCCACAAAACCCAGCAGTATAACCCAGTGCCCTGGGGCACAAACACAAAGGGGTTTGTTGGCCCCTGTGCTGAGCCCCACATGGTTCCCCTGAGTCCAAAGCAAAAGGAGGTAAAAAACCTGTTGGTGCAGATGATGGTTGCAGTCTGGTGAAGAGTGGTGTTCGCAGTCTGATCGAGAGTGGTGGTCTCTTCCCGTCGAGGTTCTGGTCCTTCTCTGGATCCGGTGAGTGATTCCCCCAGTCCCAAAACCCCCCAGATTATACCCCTTCAGGTCCAGGTGGGACCACCCAGTATCTCCCTTGGGGGGGGGGGAATTACACAACTCTCAGATCTCACTCTGAGAGTCATGGGGTATTTGGAATCACTGATGGCCCATCAGCAGACATGATACCTCAGGCTGGGTGGGAAGGTGCTAATGGCTTGCTGGAAGGGAGTTAACCCAGCTCTTGTCTCACAGGTGTCTTTCACACCCAGCTCACATCCTGAGGAGCCGGGTGTGCCCTGGGCAGCTGCTGCAAATGGTCCATTGGTAACAGTTCATGGGAAATGAATAGAGGGTGTAGAATACACAGCTTTGGTCACACCCACACAGTGATAAACTGGTCCCACCTACTGAACTAGGACACAAGCATAAGAGCTGCAGATCAGAAATACCATTGAAGATGTATAGCTAAACAGGGAGGGTGTGTACAGTGATTTCTATTTAGTAATGCACCAGGCAAATAATTATTTACAGCTGATGTTACATGTTGTGCATATACGGTTTACCCTGGACTTTGCCATGGAAGACACTTTGAAACTATTTATGCAGGTGTAAGGTGATGTTTGCATGTGACAGTCTTGGTGAAGGACAATGTCCTGGTTGCACTTGTGACATTATTAACTTTTAATCTGACCCTCCTGGTGTACCAGCAGAGAAATCTGAGTCCCTTGGATCTTCCTGTGACTTTCCAAAGCCAGCATGGCTGTATCTCAACAAGGAGCCCAAGCGCAGTGGTCATTTCAAGCATTGCATTGAGGAAACAACTGCAAGTGTTTTAATCATCTATGATAAAACATTTCCTCTTTACTGTATATTGATTCTCTTTTATCTTAGAGGTATTTAGGTGCCTGTACCATTACTCTGGTTTCTGCTCACCAATTTAAATGCTTTTCCTGTCAGAGCAGACACTACAATCAAGAAGCCATGTTCCCAGGATGCAGGTCGTCCTCTGTGCCACAGGTACTGCTAATTTGGTTTCAGCTCAGCCATGTTGTTTTAGGTAGTGGACAGCTGAGTTTATGTTTTGCCTTGACTTAAAACCATTACAAAAATACCACACAGAAAATCCCACATGCACACTTTAAATATTTTTCCTTATTACAAACTTTACATTTGTTTTTGTTACATTTACCCATATACTCATGAATAATCTTACACTTTTCATGTCATAAATTATCTAGCTACTTACAATATTAATGTGACTTGTTCTACAGAAAATAGATAAATTAGGTATTTTGCCTGAAGGAAGAACACACAATGTTGCCCTCTTTATACTGATACAGGTCAGTGAACCTATTAGTGCTCTGTTTCAGTACAACATTTTTTCCACGTGTTCATAAAGTTATAATGTAATAGGA
The DNA here is from genome assembly GCA_013396695.1 of Sakesphorus luctuosus. Classification (NCBI taxonomy): domain Eukaryota; kingdom Metazoa; phylum Chordata; class Aves; order Passeriformes; family Thamnophilidae; genus Sakesphorus; species Sakesphorus luctuosus. Next base: position 459,374 of record VWZD01000216.1, read on the forward strand.
AAATAAAACCACCTCTCAGGATGTTCTATGAAACAGCCATTTCTGACTATCTAGTAAATACACCCCCAAAAATAAAACAAAATAAAACCCACAAAGAACAAACAGATTGTTTGCTAAACTGAGACTGCAAAAGGATTTAGTTAAGACAAAGTAACTGTGAAAGATGTTAACTGTATGCAAATATGATTCACAGAATACTATTTTCCCACTTCCTAATATAGGTATTCACCTAGAAAGAAATTTGATGCCATAAACTTGTACATTATTGTATATGGAACATGGTAAAATATATTGGTTTTGTTTACTGATTCAATTAATTTATTCCTTGCTTATTGGGTTCGTTGTACCTTTCTGACTGATTTCAGCATGCATGAAGCCTTTGTAGGGACAGGTGAGTACTGTCTAAATCTGAAAATATATTTTAACCTTGTTACTGTAGTTGTATTTTATTCCAATAGTACTTACATCTAATGGTATATTTAAAAAAAAACACCTAAAAATAGTAAAATGAAAACATACTGTAAGATTTAAGTGAAAGTTAATACCGTGATTGCCTACAGTTATGTTCTCTAACATATGCAGGTTTCTACATGTAAAAACACTGAGTATGCACAGACTCTTTTAATAACCAAAAGAAAATGCTAGGAGCTCAGTATGATTTAATTTACTCCTATTTGTTGGGTGTGAACAAACAATTAAGAACTTAATTTCTGAGACAAATTATTTTCCTGGGGTTTAAAGTGAAAATAAGAATTAAGAAGAAAGTGGTTTGATTTCATATGCATATGAAATATGAAAAAAAGACATTGAAAAAAGTTTTGAGTGCTGCAATGTATTTGAGAAAGTAAAATGTCATTTACAGTGTTCTTCCCATGGAAAGCTTTGAGAGGAAGTCAGAAACAAAATTACCAGTCCTTAGTCTTCCGGCCATTAGGGGGCACCACGACCTCACAGATTTGGAATGATGTAAGTTAAAGTACATCCAAAGTAAATAGGAAACAGCATAAAATAGCAAAATGAACTCCTGGAGTCATTCCCTAGTGCGAGGTTATGACACAGTTCTTAATAAAATTTCCAGCAGAAGACAACACAGACATTTGCTAGAATATAGACTACACCCTCCTTTTTCTAAGAGTAATAAAACTAACAGACTGATGGATGCAATACATGCAGACTGCTTTCATGTCTATTTAAATCTTAAATTTTCCTTCAGGGTTTTATTCTGGTAATATGACATGTTCAGCTCAAGCCTCTAAGGTATTACAGTGCTAGTTCAACATGTGGAGTAAATCTGTCTATAGGCAGGAAGCACACAGTGAGCTTGGGATGGAGCTGCTCAGAATCCATGTCCCTGGACTGGGTCTCATGCTGAGGGTAATCACCATAAGCTGTCAGACACCACCACCAAACACGTGTGTGCTGCAGTGATGACGTGTAAATCTCACACAACCACAGGGGACATTAACAGTCTTAGATGCAGACATGGCAGATGATGTGCTTAGCAGGAGATTTCCTTAGCAGATCTATCCAGGAAGGAATGGCAAAGACGTGTGTCTACGCAGAGGCAAGAAGGTGTCTGTCCGGAGGGTTGGTGTCCTGGAAGAGGGATGACAGCTATGGGTTCAAGCACTGATATGCAGGCCTGAAAAACAAGATGCCTTGCTATTGTACCTCTGCAGATGAAATGGTGGTGTGTTTGATGTAGCAGAGATAAGGAGCTGGACAACAAACCTGAAAGCAGGATGCCTGTCATTCCTCGAAGACTAACCCTGGTCTCCTCAGCGTTGTTATGGTCTGACCTAGACACCTGAGGCCTTACTCACATCAGCCCTGAAGGATGATTGTCATGGAAATCTACCCTGTAAAAAACACCCAGATGTAACATTGAAGAGCATATGTTTACTGCATAAAATGAAATCATAAGTGTATTAGTGTGCTTTGAGTATGGAGAAATTAATCAACCAAATAAAATGCCACAATGGAAGATGACTAGCAGTAGGGCAAAGTATGACACAATATATGAGAAACTCATGTAATTTATTTAAGTGGAAAGTATGACTCATAGTCTTTGGAGCTGGGCTGGGGAATGACTGGATTCCACAAAGTAAACCACCGTTCTGTTGCTACATTTTCTAGTTTCTCTACTGCCGTAATATGGACACCTTAGTAAAAATCTTGCCCTGACTGGAGGCTGTGGTTAAAACTAATGGAGTAACTGAGGTCCTGGTTAATGCAGGAGGCAGACTGGGACAGTCAGTAGCTGTTAAAAAGTTATCACTCCTCTATAGCCTGAAATAGCCAAGAGAGGGTCATTGTTTCAGCCGACAAACCTGCATGCATGATGATAAAGTTCTGGGTTGCTATACTGGCAGAAATCTTTTTCTCATGTGATCAGTCCCACAAGAAAAGATTATTACCCACAGTAATTCAGACTTTCTGCATCATAATATTGTGCCTATATGTGCATATACTATGATTTTCTAGATGAATATAAAGCCTGTGTAGAATAATACATGTATGAGCTGTAATACAGAACCTGAGAAAATACATACAGACCTGATTCTGTTTATATGGCTTTATTATACAAAATATGTGCAATATACCATACAAATTAAATGAAGACCATAGTCTCTCTCTTGAGGTGCTTGCAGTCCTGAAAATACCCCAAGAAACTGGCCAAAGGCAAAGGAAGGGAATATGAACTAAAGCAAAGGGATCAGCCTGGCAGCCTCACAGGCTTTTTAGAAACCAAATCTGAATATATATATTCTATACAAATTATGTTAATACAGATATATAGTTATACATATATATATATATAATCAGATGCTCAAACGTTTCTCTTGTGAGGTTAGTTTCACTTGCTGTTGGTATGCATTGTGGAACAAGCTTGACAAGCCAAAAAGCCTCACTCAAAAGTAGAGAGAGGAAGGAATATCCTACAATATCTATCTGCAGCATCACTGATCTAGAGAATCTTAAGAATAAATTGGCAAATGTTATTTTAGATAATGATGTTGAATAGGTTGTAAATTCTTGTCATATAAGCATTCCTTAGAGAAAGGAAAAGAATTTTATTTTTGTTTGAAATATGTTTGTGATTTCCTAGAAATACTCTTTTCACATTCTCACCATTTTAGGCTTAATAGAACAATGACAACTCATGATGGACATGATGGAACGGACTTTGCCTCAGAGAACATAGTGGTCCGTTTTTGTTCATACAGCTACAGTTGAAGTTGATGCCATTTCTTACCACTGCTGTTTTCACCTGCTGTTAACTAGGTTAAGATTAATGTGAAAAAAACTATTATTCTTGTATTGAAACCTTCACTCACTATGGATATGAAACTGTCCTTGTCTAGATGGACTTTTCAGGAGTTACTCAGAGAGATTAAGGTCCTGAAGAAGAGGAGGGTGGTACAAAAATGTCTCTGTACTTGCCGGGGACGAATTGCCTAGATTTCTGAGTAGTTCAAAGTTTTGGGTTTGGCTAGCAATCTTCATACACTGAAAGTGTGCAATCTATTACTGGAAAATGTTAATGCTTCTTCAGAAAAGTTGCTTTGGCTTTGTGAAATCCTGTTATCTAGCTCTGGCCTACAGAAACTGCATTTGAAAAAATCCCCTTGTGGAGAAGAAGTTCCACATGTCCTTCCACCTACTGGGAGGTGATATGCTAAAATGAGTTTAGTACTGTTTTTTTCTACTATAATTGGATGTTTAGTCAGAGATCCACTATGTGATACATTCTAGGCTTTTGTCATGGTTTCAAGTTANAAACTTCAGTGAAAGACTTATCAGTCTCAGTGAACTCAGGCCCTATCTCTCCATGTTCTCTGACATGGACAATTAGAAACCCACCATATGTTGGGACACAATAACACAGAGTCAGAAGCAGAACTAAAAATTATTTATTAAATATAAATTATTGAACAATTACACAGATAGAGAGGCTCAAATGAGTATACACAGCACTGAGACAATGCTGGTTGTACACAAGGTTATGCTGGTTTAAAACAGGAAACTTGTTTTGATCATTTGTATCTCAGATGCAAAATTATATTACCACAGAGGGAACAGGTAGAGTGAAATGAAAAGACATTGTGTCCTGAAACACAACCCACTTCATTATTTTCTATTCATCTCCGTATTGCAGTTGTATCAGTTTTGAAACTGGTAGAGTTGTTGCTAGGTAATCTTCTTTAACCACTTGGTAGCTGAAATTCCAGCCACGCTGAAAAGAGTTATATATATATAACAGCATAAAATTAAATTCTAAGACATTAGTAACTGTTGCCAGTGCAACCCTGTTTCTAAGTATGGGCCTCTTTCCTGGGAGCAACCCAACTACCAGCACAAGCAATACACTTTTGTAGGCTGTGGGTCAATCAGATTTAAGTGGTAACAGCTGCAAGCCCTCCCGGAGCACTTTCCTTATCTCAGCAATGTGCATCAGGCTCACACTCCCTTTCTTCTCCACAAAGATTCCTCCCATGTGCTGAGCAACTGTCTGTGCACAGAGACAAGGCTGGGAATGAATGCAGCCAAAAAGCAAACAAGTCTTCCATTCCCTCCTTGCTGGGCTCAGCTGGGCCGAGGTCCTCACTCTGTTTCACCTTGTGGCTGCACAAGCAGTATGGATATACTCAGAGGCCAAACACAGCGGATGACCAGGAACAAGTGGGCAGGGCTTGGGCATAAAAGGGGATGTTTGGGCTGCTTTAACACATGCCTGGCCTTGCCACCCCATATTAAAACACAGCATTAGATTTTCTTAGGCTTGTGATTGACCAGGGATCCAAAGGAAATCTGAGCCAGCTTTATGTGTAAAGCTGCACTAATTACAGTACACAGCTGACATTATTAATCCAGATCTTAAAACAAACATTTTACTTATACTTGAACAGAAAAACATGTGGGAATTTTATTGTTATGTCTTTTAAGATTTCCACTGTAGAAAAGACAAAGTTAAACTCAGAACAGCTCTCGCATAACCATAGTCTGCAAACTATGGTTACATCCCCTATTGTTCCTGATCTAGCTGGTTTGTTCCATCTGTCCCTGACACCCACCGTGACCATAAAGAAGCTTTTTTCCCTCTGGGTGGCAAAACCACACATACAAAATTTGATAATTGCTTGCTTTTTTTTTAATGGGGCGTGGACTAAAAAAGGATGGTTCAATTACATTCATCATCTGTTTAATGACAAATATTATTTTCTTCTACATGAACCATGGCACGGGCAAGCATGATAAGTAAATGTGTATCCAGTTTTGATAGCATTAGTCACCTCAGAGATAAAGTAATTTCTGTCATTGAAGGAGATGATGGCTGCATGGTGCTACAGGCAACCTACCACCTGGCCTATTTATTCTTTCTTCTTACTTCTAGAGAAGAAACCTGGAGCCAGGCTTGCAAATCTCCCTGTGGGATCGCTGATCTTTTTCTGCCCCAGCGGCATGACACTTCTGCAGCTAATCACAAAAGCTCTTCTGCTGCAGCAAGAATTCACTTTCAACTATGCTTGCTATTAATAAGGTTTCCAAAATACAAGTATTTCAGCCTAGCAGCACACTGGCTGTGCCAACACGATGTATGCACAAAGAGTATCTGGTAATTTATTTTCTTAGAAATTTAGAACAGCAATGCAACCTAGAAAAAAAGATCCACTAACCAGGAAGGAAAGCTGGGAATGGAAAAAAGGGCTCGTAGTGGCATTCCCTGAAGGAACTGATAAGAACTGAAAAGGGATCAGAAAAAAAACAAACTCTAATCCATAACACAGTGTAACAGAGAAACCATTTGATATGAGTCCCCAGTGTTTGCATCATCCTGCCGCCCTTTTACAGAAGTAGGACACCCTGTTAAAGATAGGCTATCTGGCAGGCAGCTGTGACGAGTCACGCTGCTGACCATAGGTTGTGTGATGCAACGTTGATTGCCGATGTTCAACCCAGGAAACTTTTATTTCCAAAGTATTATGCAAATGGATATCAGCAAGATACCTATGTCAAAGTCCCACTTACAGATTGGCAGAGAGACAAATATAGTTTTATGCCAGTGTTGCTTAGTCTGTTAGCCAAACTGAGCTATTGAGACAAAGTGTTCATCCCTGTCTTAAAGCAGAGCTCATAAATAATCAAGGTCAAAGAGTGATTTCACAACCCGTAAAAGCTGATGAATGAATGCTGCAACCAAAAATTCCTACAGTGCTACATAAATTCCCGTAGTCATCAACAAGTTACACAATTTTTCTGGTTTATATTAACACATAAGGGAAACATGTTCTATGACTCCTACTTTGCTGAATATCCAAATCAGTTACCTCACCTACAGTACAGTTAAAGTGTAAGAAACAAATCCTGGTGCTTGGTTGGACTGAAGTCTTTGCAATTGTTGCTGATACATATTTTAATTCAAAGATTGCACACACTTACTAAGAAATGCCTAGTTGACCACTATTAAAACCTGAATTTTAAAAACTTTTAAGCTTGACTTATTACAGCTGTTCAACCCAGTACAGCTCAACATTAATTTTTGTTTCAAAACAGCTGTTTTAACACTTATGTAGAATTAGCCCTTTGGTTGTGACTTGAATTTGTCCATTGACAGGGCAGCACTGTCAGGAAGAATTATTTGTTAAAAAGGAATTTATTTGCCATATAGAAGTGTATACATATGAAACTTAGTGAACAAAAGAAAGGAACTGCTCCTAACATCCCATCCCATCCTTCTTTACCAATATTCCTTTCCAAGGTTGTTGCAAGTAATAAATGTAACACATCCCATTTTGTTTCATAACTTCCACAAAATACATACAGCTCTTCGTAAAGTCAGCAAGAGTCCCATATGTGTGCATGCCAAAAGGAAGGCAGAATTCCATTTAGCAATAGACTTACTACAGTATTTACTTAATCTTTCTATGAGTAAGAAGAAAAACAATATAGTTTGCTTTGGGGCCTTGCACATACTGCATCACTCACCATGTCACCTGCTATTTGCTACTCTATAACCCTGTTCCCGGGAACCTGCGTAACCAGCAGGTGATTCATTTTCCTGTCTCCTACCAGATATATCACAGCATTCACAGTTATTCACAGTATTATTTTGTAAGTAGTTTGTTCATTTTAATTTGCATTTGTTAGCATATTAACAAAAGAGGTCAGACCCAAGTAATGAGACCTAGCTGTCCTCTGTTAGAGATGTTTAATTTTTCTACCATAGAATCATAGAATCGATTGGGTTGGAAAAGACCTCAGAGATCATCAAGTCCAACCCTTGCTCCAACTCCAGTCCATTTACCAGATCATGGCACTCAGTGCCATGGCCAATCTCACTTTAAAAACCTCCAGGGATGGGGAATCCACCACCTCTCTGGGCAGGCCATTCCAATGCCTGATTACTCTCTCTGGAAAGAATTTTTTTCTGATCTCCAACTTAAATCTCCCCTGGCAGAGCTTGAGCCCGTGCCCCCTTGTCCTATTGCTGAGTGCCTGGGAGAAGAGACCAACCCCCACCTGGCTAGAACTTCCCTTCAGGTAGTTCTAGACAGTGCTGAGGTCACCTCTGAGCCTCCTCTTCTCCAGGCTAAACAACCCCAGCTCCCTCAGCCTCTCCCCATAGGANTCCTATTTAGTATAATAACCTGAAATCTATATTGTTTCTGACTTGCCAATGCCCGAGGGTTGATTTTAAACAAGACAATTCATGATCACTATTCTGGATGCAAGAAACAAAGCATTGCAGAAAACAGCACCAAGCAAGTCACAGAGAAAGCAAGCATAAGGTAATTTACTGTAATATTTTAAAGGATAAAGGAATGGATGACAACAAAAGAGAACAGGTTAGGTAGGCAGCAGAAGCTAGCCTTGGCCAGGACCTGCAGATAGCCATTTTGAATTTGAGGCAGAACAGGAATGAAAAACAAGGACAGCTAAAAGAGGATGTAACTGAACTAAGAAGGCAGGTGCCATTGGCAGTATGATAACATCCATGTACTAAGTCATGCAACTGAAGACAGAAGATAAGTGGGATCAGAGAATAGCACTGAGAACTGATGAGGTCCAGAACAAGGTTTTGCATGGGGAAATGTGGTACAGCTGGTGGCTGTCGAAAATGGTGAATGGGGGGACACTGTTGTGACTTTCCAGTTTCTTTCAGCAGACAAAAGAAACCTGATGGCATCAGAGCAGGACAGATGAAAGGCTTCTAGTTGCACATCTCTTTTTTTTAAAGAGGGAAACAAAACCGAACTAGATCAGTATCACCAACTATAAACGGCACACGGGAAGAGTTTTGGGAAACGGAAAATCACAATGTTGCTCAGTGGTGAGAAACTCCCCTCCCCTTCCAGCTGAGGACACGTCACTGGAAAGTCCCAGCCTGGAAAAAAAAATGCACTGAGTAAACAAATTACATAGGTCGTGAAAACAGAAAGAGGAACAAAGTCAAATGATACTTGGACTTTAAAGGAGGTTATTTTCAGGTTAGCATTTCCTTGAGTGGCATCAGCTCAAGTTCAGATAAGAAAAATGTCATTAGAGTGAAAATGGCCAGTAAATGTCACTGCTGCTATTAGGCCATTGAATGAATACTCATTTTAAAAAAATCTAACATTTCAATCTGCGATTTTTTAAATTTTCTGTTACTGAGAGTAGTTAAACAATCCCAGTGACAAACCAAATACCTGAGAAACAATGATTGTCTGGTAAGTCTGTGGAATTTTTTTCCTCTTAATTTACATGTACTTTTAGACAAGGAAGCTCTCTTTAACAAAACTGTTCCTAACAACTTACTGGGCATGGCTCTGTTCTACAAGCAAGTCCAGTCCTGAAAATTTTTCCAGCAGTCTTTAACGAAAACAAAGAAAAAACACCCTTGGTCACACCAAGACAGGAAATACAATGTTGGATAAAATTTTAGGATTCTTACTTCTCTAACTAGCATTCATAAAAATACTGACATAAATTATTACTCTTCTCTGATATAAATTTACTTTCAACAAAGGTACTTCATACTAATTACTTACAACATTAACTCAGATTCTGGAAAAAATTACAGTGCCAGCACTTTCTAGCTGTAATCTAGGAAAAAAGTCAAGATGGTTTTAACTGCTGTTCTGCTCTTCCAGTTAATGAATGTTGCTGCATCCTGACTGGTGTACATGACAGTCCTACCCTGCTAGAAAACAACAGAGGCCAGTTGTGCAACTGATGCAGAGACTACCCCACCTCCAACCCTAACAATATTACAATAAAAATGTAGTATTTTATTTTCTTTAAATTCAGGTTCTCTTTAAGTCTCATAGGGACTCAATAGTACTGTGAGGGCCATCTCACACATCTTATCCTTGACAGCCAGTAACTTAATATTTATGAAACATTCTCTCAGATTTGGGAAGAGGATCAATTAACAGTCTTTATGGGGAAAGGGTTATGGGGTTTTTGTTTGATTTTTGCACGGCTTCTAATATATATAAATAGTAGAAGAGAACTAGAACTGCAGGAAGGTTTGATACTTTGACTCTCTATCATTTTTCCTGTTACAAGATAAGGGCATAATGCTACTGCTGTTGTAACAGGGGGCACAACGATCCTGACTGCTAAGGTGGAAGCCCAGGGCCCGAGTCCATTGATCACATCTGTAACTCTAGAGCTTTGAACAACAGAAAACAACCATGACAAAAGCTTTCCCCAAGTACCAACTGGAGCAGCAAACACGAAACTCAGACAAGCTTCCGTTCCTGCATCTGCTGGAAGCATTAAGCTTTTTAAAAAAGAAATGTCATGAATCTCTCTCTCTTCTATGTGTGCTCTTACATGCATGGCAGAAGGTTCCAGGATGGGGCCAGGGTAGGGTCAGAAGTAGTGGCAATGTTCACAAAAACGTACTAATTGGACTATTTTACTATTTTTACAGGAATGTTCTTGTCGCAAAGTAATTTCCTGGCAATAAAAGCAGGTTGTGACAGCAACATAAACATGATCTGCTGTTCTTTAAAAGTTGGGTTTTTTCATGAGTAATACCAGTGTTGGCCAGGACAACAGTGTGGCATCTGACAGCCAGAACCTGTCTCATGTTGGATGACACCTATTGCAAGAGGTCTCTGTTGTAATGGATTTTACAGTTTTGGCTAACACAGTTCACTAGAGTTGATCTCACTCCTCTGTAAAGCTGCTCATAATTTGGAACTTTTAAAAGTTTTTGTCTTCTGTGAGGACAACCATGCTGTTTGAAACCATTTCAAAATAGTTGCATCTGTAATGCCAAGAGGCTTGCTCTTGGTTTCAACTCACATGTTGTTCCTCATACCAGTAACTCAATCAAGAGCTTACTAGTGGGAGTCAGTATCATCATAAAGCTGGGCATTGCAGCCAAAAGTCTTGTGTATTTTCGTGTCTGGCTGGCAGCAAGACATACACAAAGTTGATGTGTTTACTTACTGAACACCTGATGCAATTAAGTAACACTGAAAAAAAATCCTTATAGGTGAAATATCTGTTCATGCTTTGGGTGACTGGTTGGGTTTTTTTCACCTGTAATTAAGGTTTTATCTGGTAAAGCTCCTTTAAATAGCATGGATATGGAAATGGTTCAGAGCCAGGGAATATAAAACCTCAGAAAGGAGGGAAGGCTAAAAATGACCTGAATGAAGCAGAATCAACCAGAACTTCATCTGAAAAAAGATTTCCACAGGCAGATCTTACATATGAAGACAAAAAATTATCAAACTAAGCTAATTCCTAACAAAGTCGTTGTGGTTCTCAGAGAAGTCATTCATGGTTCACAGCTAATTCTGCATCTGGCTTTGCTTTTGCCTGTCCTTTCCTTTTGTTAATTTTCTTCTTTGACCTTGCCTATCTTGCTACAATGAAAGTTCATTTGGCAGCTGATAAGGAAATAAAAACAACACCAACTGTAAACCTGTGTGACTAAGCAAGAAAAACATATGCAAACCCATTTGAAGGTCTTGGAACCCAAACTTGATTTTGCACTGCTCACTGACAGGTTAAGCAAAAAAGGCTAAAAGAAAGCTTCGACTTTTAACATCCAAAGGCTGAAAAATGCTAGAATTAACACTGAACATGCACCAGAAAGCCTGGACTAGGATCCAAAGGGCAGTACAGAAGTCTACGGCTGCAGAAGGACAAGCTTCCGAAGGCTACAGAGCTCCACGTAGCTCACAAGTGTAGGAAGATGCTGAAATGAAGTCCAAAACCAGCACTGGACAAACACCTTAAAAAACTCAGAGACTCAGCTGAAGTTTTAAAAAGCAGTTTCTGGTTCTGTTACCCTGCCTGCAGTTGTGATGGGTCGTTGTCCACACCCTGCCAGTTCTCTTTGTGTCGCCCAGAGGCCTTTTGTTCTGTTGATGGGCCAGCTATTAAGCAGTGCCCGTCCCCACCCAGGTGCTCTGCTGAGGGCTCCTTGGCCCTTCTCCCCTTTCTGTTCTGTCATCCCTCGTGGCTGAGGGGGGCAGTGCCAGGGCCCCAGCCAGCCCTGCCCCTGTCCCAGTTCTAGTGGTTAAGGGACCTTTGACCCTGCCTTTTCCTCAGTTTTCACCCAATCCTGCCAAACCTGGGGACCGCCCGCAGGACTGGACATTATCTCGTAATAAACAGATTATTCTCTGCCTTGTAACTGCCCGGAACTCTTGTCTCTCCCTCCCTTCTCTGCCCCCATGGAACAAATGGGATAGCAGGAAAACCCTTCTCCCTTTCCCTCCACGCCGCACAGAAAAGACCCTTTTCCTTAAAACCTATACAAAAGCAGTTCACACAGGACTTCAAGGGCAGGGCTGGCACTAGAGCTGCACTGACAGAGATGATGGCAATTGTCACCATTCCTGCAGCAACAGAGGCCAGGATGGGTGGGGGGCTGGAAACCACAGCAGCTGTGCAGTTACATATCAATACTGATTGTGGGGCACAGAACAGGCTGACAGCACTTCAGCCATCCCTGACCCACCGATGACAAATGCACAAGGTAGACACCTGGAAACAGGAGCCAACTTCACCAAACAGTTGAATCTGCCCTTCAAACAGGCTGATGTGTTCAGAGAAATATTCAAATATTAAAACAACAAGCCCCAGCAACAGTGTAATTACCACTTTCTTCATGCTTGCAATTCACTAGTCAGTCATTCCTTTTTCATCACATGAATGACATCACTGTCAGAAATTACTGCCCGAGGACCTAGACTGAAACTGGCTCTGTAATCACATTAAAAGGTCTCTGAGCAGATGCAGGACCAGAGTTTAAATTAGCTTTCAAATTATTTTACCAAATAAGAAATGCATTAATAAAGAAGTGGAACACTTCAACAACAACTGATCACTAACAATTAAAAACATAAAAGCAATCATTTTATTCTACAGATTTGACAATTTTAGCAGGGAATTAGCATTGAACAGAGGTGAGTACAAATGAAATGCTATGGAAAACCAAAAGCATCCTGAAACACAGCTGCTTTGAAGGCTTCACCTCAGCTTGCATGAATAAAGCATAGCTGTACATATGTGGCTTTACAAATAAGCTTGCAGCTCTTTCCTGTACATTTCAAAAGTACACACAAGTTGAGCAAGATCAACCTTTGGCTTTCACTCTTGACGTATACAACTCATACTTAGCAAAGCTACTGCATCTCCATGATACACAACTTCGAATTTTCCCAAGAACAACACCCCAAAACTCTTAAGAGTACAACTGTTGCTGTAGTGTTAAGAAATCTTTTATGTCTTCTCGGCAGTGGGCAAGGGCAGTTAAGTACTTTTTCTCTCCCCTAACCTTTGTTAGGCCTCTGCTCCCCTTCTGCAGCCACAGCTATTCCCCAGCAGACAGTACCACAAAGACTGTTCCCTTGGCACAGCCCACTTCCAGATTTCTCCATTGTTAGGGCTGCAAGGCCACACACTGTGGCTGAGGGAAAGGCATTGGCTATGCCAAGGAGCCCAAAACAGGTCAGACTGGCATTATGCAAACCAAGGGGGCATTAAAATGAATTATTTTGTTACAACTCAGTATTGTCTACATGCAGAAGCACAAGGTATCACGGTGTCCATTCCTCACTCGTTGTTTTTAATGAGATTACGGTGGAGTAGCAGCTCTGCCCATCATCAACCTATCTGCTCTTGAACGAAAGCTACAGGATTTGAGTAGTATTTTTGGCTACCTTCTCTTCAAGGCTTTTTAGGAGCTGCCAGTCACCAAAAGCACCATTACACATACGCATCACAGTGACCATTTCTCTGCTGAAATCTTGTTACAGGGACATTTGTGACCTAAATGGATTGCTAAGAGCATCATCTAAGAGGTTTGTTGCATAGGAACCATAGTGAGCAGAGGATTTGGCTACTCTCAGGTCTCAAAGGAAACGCTTACTGATACAGCAAAATCAATTCTTCACAGAGTGATGCATATACAAAAGCTTCAAGTGACACAAATAAACTATCTCAAAGTACCCATTTCAAGTCAGTCATACACCCACATAACATCATCACATGTTCACGTTCTACACGTAATTAAACAGATATTTTCCCAACTGGAAAGAAACAACAACAGAAAAAAGTGAACTATAAAATCATAGGATTATTTCAGTGAGGGCATTTCAACTTTTACACTGCGAAAACCGTAGAGACCAATAGAGGCAAAGCATATTTTATCGGAATGCTTTTATTTATAACTTTGCATATGGATTTTTTCTTAACTGAATCCCAATTATATTCCATGGATTTTATATTCTTCTCGGAAGAGAAATGCCTCTGTCATAAATATATTAAATTTCCTCTTCTCTTCAAACTGTGTCCTGTAGAAACAGCAGCGTTCTGCGTGTTTATCTGCTGAAACAGCAGAAGTGAGTTACTCATCAGGCACCAAGTCACCTACAAGTAAGCACGTATGCCTGTACAAGCAAGTCTTCACAATTTCAAATCTGGTTTAAAAAAAAGAATATTAACAGCCACTTTTAATTCAGATCAGTTATTTTTTTCCTAGCCCTCAATAAATATAAACCATAAGGCATGTGGAATCCAAATTCTTTAATGGAGCTGAAGCTGAAAAGCACCATCTACCATTGACCCCGCGACTTCAACAGGGGCTTTTTCCTTTATCGGTCGCAAAAATTTTCCTTCCTGCAGACTACGTGCCGCTGCTGCCGGCGGGTCACGGAGAGGGGAGCGAGCGGGGCGGTGCGGGGCAGGCTGAGCGCCGTGCGAGGCGGGGCCGCGGGGAGCGGCAGCGCCAGGGCCGCCGCTGGGCCCGGGCAGGGCGAGCAGCCGCCGAGCCGGGCCCTCCAGCTTTGCCGGCACAGCGAGGGCGGCGGCGAGGCCGTGCTCCTCCAGCCAGCCCCGGCGGCTCCAGCACAGCGTCCCGGCGGGGGGCGGCGGGATCAGCTACTTGCAAAGCCCCTCCAGCCGCTCCAGGGTGCCCTTCATGTCGCGGATGCGCTTGGCCAGGGCGGGCACGGGCTGCATGGCGCGGTCCAGCTCCTCGCAGCGCGCCACCAGCGCGTACATGGCGCGGATGCTGAGGTCGGCCGCCTCGCCCAGGCTCTCCACGCCATCGCGGTAGGTCTGGATGCAGCCGACGCTGAGCGCCGTCAGCGCCTGCAGCCCGCAGTGCACGTTCCGCAGCAGCTCGTCCACCTGGGCCGCCACCTGCCCGGCCAGGGCCACCACGTCCTGCAGCGCCCCGGGGTCGATGGCGGGGATGGAGGACCCGCCGNCCTCCAGGCTCCGCTCGTCCCGCCCCTCCGACGGCCCCGCGGCCGAGCCCGGCACCTCCATGGCGGGCAACGCGTGCCCACCCGCCGCCACCGCCCACCGGGGGGCGCGCCGCCGCCTGTTTACGTCCCTCCCGATTGGCTGTGGGGCGCTCGGGGGCGTGGCCGAGGCTGTTTGCGCGGCGCCCCATTGGGCGCGGCGGCGCCGCCCGCCCACCGCGCACT